>MJUU01057159.1:165736-182998 GCA_002080025.1 Modiolus philippinarum | reverse complement strand
CGATGACCTGCTGTAGTTGTCACGGTTTGAATAACCGTCTTGAGGTACCATACCTATCGGACTCTTTACGAACCTATTTCGTCCTGGATTGAGATGTTTCGTGAAACACTTGTCCATCGCCGTTTATGAACCTTTCTGGTAGCCAATTAGTTTGGTTGGTATGAAGATTGCTGACCTCGATTTCGTGTTCTTCTTGAAGGAACAGCGTTTTAAAAATACCCATGCAAGCGCCGGCTATGGTGACATAGTCGAAAGGGTCAACCCCGTTTGTCGTTTCCATCATGATTTCACGGAAACGTAGACAGCCTTTCCGTAATAAATCTACATCTGAACGACAGTAGTTTAATATTTCTGTTCTGAAGTCAAAGATATCTTCAGATTTGGATTGATGCCATTCCATGAATTTGTTTCTCTCGTCGAAATTCATATAATCGCATCCGTATTCCTTTTTTTCGGGATAAGACCCTATATATGTTTGGTTTTCTTTACGATTAAAGTAATGTGGAAAGTACCCTTTACACATCTCTGTCAGTCCGAATGCCTTGGGGAAATTGGCTAATTTCATTGGTAGAAAGTTAAGGGAATCGACAAATGTTAGGTTTAATTTCTTGGCTATGTGCATATACATAACTTTAGTGCCATTGTATATAATCTTATCGGGACGAACTGCGTGACAATCAATTAGAACTTCTAATATAGGGTAGAGATCAAACGCCTTAGCGTTGTGTGCGACTACTATGGATCCTTGGTAATGTTCTTTCACAATATGGGAACAAAAATGTACAGCTGCATCATCGCCCATGAAGATATGTTCTCGTTTTCCACAAGTTGTCGACACGGTTGATTAACATACTGTTTACGTTTGTCTTTTTTGGAGCATGCAGAACACCGATTGCCACAATTTTCGCATCTCGAATCTGGCGTGAGTTCTTGATCATGACATTTCTGACAGGACGACTGTAAAACACCAAAGTTCACCACATGTTGATATAGACCGCACCAGCTTTGATTGCAATTTTGACATTTTCTACATTTTCCACATCGTTCTATTTTTAGTTTGCATGAATCACATTTTTGTTTTGGAGGAAGATACCCTTCGTTACACTCCATTTTCTCGTCCTGTCTACTTTCAAAATCGTAGAAGAGAAATGTTTTTTCTTTCGTGTCTTTGGCGGTGGGTCTGTGATAACAGTTGTGAAGTCCAATTTGATATTGTTCACAAATTTTGCATTTCCACTCCCCACACACGTGTTGTTCGGGGTTCCTGTCGTCATAATTCCTTACCTTTTTGCAAGTTTTACATCTATACCGCGTTTTGCACTGCGACGGAAACGTGCCTCTTCTTGTAACTTTGCGAGTTCTTTGACGTTCGTAACATTCATACGATCTACACTCTTGGTGGCAACTTGAACAAGATAGCGGATTTTTTGTGGTGCAGTCTTGGTTTCCGCATACTTCGCATGTGGATTCACAAGAATGATGTTCTTTAGTATTGTACGGTTTCATACAAGATTCACAGAAATAGCTTTGTCCAAAAAAACCAGTGATCGATGCGATGCCGTGGTAGTGCTGGATGCTGTCTGATTCTACCAAGTATACGAACAGATTGTGCAAGTCGTGATTGTTCATAACGCGTATGAATTTATTTCCCAGTTTGGAGGATATAACGTTGACATTAACGTCCAACAAATTTTCGAATGATGTAATGTCGTTCAGTCCTAAAGGTCTATCAGTTGGCGTATTTGTCAGTAAACATAATCNGGACAAGTTCTATATTTTATAACATTGTCAAGCATTGACCGATTATGTTCACAATCGGCCAAAGTTTTCCATTCTGATATTTTCACTTTTTTACACATCTTCAGAAAACACAGAATTATAGGTATTGGTAAACACAACTGGTCACTGGTCACCTCGAATATTGATTGTTTTCTTCTTAACGAATTCCCGGGACCAAACAAAGTAGTGATAGGTAGACTGCTACCACCAGAACCACTTGGAATTTCTATTGACCCCACATTGATCTCCAGGCTGTTATCAACGATTAGCTCTTCATTGCTATTTAACACTTTCGTTATTCCGTCCATCACAGCTTCCGAATCAAGCTTCTCCCAAGGCTGCAACGGAACGACGATAGGATTTTGAAGGCCTCCGTGCTGTACTACAACTCTTCCGAGATCGCTAGATTTTCCGCGAACTTCTTCTAAGACATGGTCGAACATTTGATGTAGTTGGACGTTTATGTCTTTCAGTTTATCCCCTTTCTAACCCTCGTTAAATTTGATCCGATAAGTGGTATCTGTTGCCTTGTTTATTGCAAATGTTCTTTGACGTTTCATCTCGAAGCTGTACAGTTCGTTCTGTTGGGCTTTGTTTGTTCATGTCCTTTTTGTTGTAAACCAGAAGGACCAGGTTGGGGCGAAAAACATTGTTGATATGTGTTAGATGTTCGTTCTATTGACATTCCAAATGTTGGGCTACAATCGATCCATGGTCTGAAAAACTTTGTTGTCGACGATGTATTATCTACAATTTGCTTTTTTTCGTGTTGCGTATCTTTTTGTTCTAAATTGTCAGTATTGGGTAGTAGAGATTCTTCTGACAACTGTCTACGGTATTTCGGAATAGATGGTCCAGACTGGGTTGTATGATTCTCCAAGGATATGGTTGAATTTTCATCATAAGATGTTGCATCGAAATCAGGCTTGATTGTTTGTGCTTCGGTTGTGGAATACCAGTCACACCATGGGAAAAGATCTTCTGCATCCATTGGTTCTGGTGTTGGTATTTGGACGTCTTGTTCAATCAACTCAAACAGCTCTTGACATTTTAGTTGGAATATTCTTTCCTTTACATAAAGCTCTACTTCCAATGACCATGAATGCGCAAACTCTTCTAGCTGTACAGACTTTGTGAAAGTGTCAACTACGCTTTTTATATAAGGGTCCATATCTGCAATAGAAAAAAATGATTAGCTTTGAATTGACAATTCAATTTTAATCAAGGTTCTAGATTAAAACAATATCAACCATAAATAAATATGTTGTTTGGTAAATAATTCATGTATAATTGAGCCTAAGAGGTTACAAAAAATCTATACCCATCACTATTTTAAATATCAAATCCTATGAAACTTGTTTTTCGTTTAAAAGAACAAATTCATGACTCAAATAGACTTCAAGACGTTCATAAAATAAAAAGTCGGTATATGACTGACTGTCGTTTTAAAAGGCAAAATCACACATGCATAACGGTGTACAAATGGCTCTAAAGACTTCTAGATACAAATTCGAGAACAAGCCCATATATTACTTAGATATCGTTTTTAAGGACAAAATCACTCATGCGTGAAAATGCAAATTTGGTTCCAAAAGACTTCTAGACAGACAAAGAATCGATTAAAAGCCCATATACGACTTAGATGTAGTTTTTAAGGGCAAAATCACTCATGCGTGACGATGCCAAATTGGTTCCAAAAAACTTCTAGATGCACATACAATCGATTATAAGCCCATATACGACTAAGATATAGTTTTAAAGGGCGAAATCACTCATGCGTGACGATGCAAAACTGGCTCCAAAAGGCTTCTAGATAACATAGAATCTATTATAAGCCCATATACGACTTAGATGTAGTTTTTAAGGACAAAATCATTCATGCGTGACGATGCCAAAATGGCTCCAAAAGACTTCTAGGTACTAATAGAATCGATTATAAGCCCATATACGACTTAGATGTAGTTTTAAGGACAAAATCACTCATGCGTAACGATGCCAAAATGACTCCAGAAGACTTCTAGATACTAATAGAATCGATTATAAGACCATATACGACTTAGATGTAGTTTTTAAGGACAAAAATCACTCATGCGTGACGATGCCAAATTGGTTCCAAAAGACTTCTAGATGCACATACAATCGATTATAAGTCCATCTACGACTTATAGTTTTAAAGGGTAAAATCACTCATGCGTGACGATGCCAAAATGGCCCCAAAAGGCTTCTACATACACATAGAATCTATTATAAGCCCATATACGACTTAGATATAGTTTCAAAGAGCAAAATCACTCATGCGTGACGATGCCAAAATGGCTCCAAAAGACTTCTAGATACACATAGAATCGATTATAAGCCCATATACGCCTTAGATGTAGTTTTTAAGGACAAAATCACTCATGCGTGACGATGCCAAATTGGTTCCAAAAGACTTCTAGACAGACATAGAATCGATTATAAGCCCATTTACGACTTAGATGTAGTTTTTAAGGGCAAAATCACTCATGCGTGACGATGCCAAAATGGCTCCAAAAGACTTCTTGACAGACATAAAACCGATTATAAGCCCTTATATGACTCAGATGTCGTTTTAATAGCAAAATCGGTCATGCGTGACGGTGCCAAAATGGCTCCAAAAGACCCCTAGAAACACATGAAATCGATTATAAGCCAATATCCTACTTCAATATAGTTTTAAGGGCAAAATCACTCATGCGCGAGGGTGCCAGAAATGGCACAAAAGACCTCTAGACACACATAGAATCGATTATAAGGGCATATTTGACTAAGGTGTCGTTTTTAAGTGCAAAATCACTCATGCGTGGCGATACGAAAAATGGCTTTATTAAGATTGTTAGATTTCTATATTTGTATGCAAACATTGATATCTTCTATTTTGACATGTTTTATTACAGTATGAATAAATAATGAAGTACAAATTTATTCATAGTTTTATTACCTTTTTAACATTCAATGATAAAATATTAATTTGAGACGACAATAATCGTATTAAGTACGTTTATACAGTGGTGTATTGTTCGATTTCATTTTCCTTAAAGTAAGTATCCTTATGTATTTTGTTTATCTTATTTTCTATAGATAGAAGATCAATTATACAAAGCTTATCCATATTTATCGAGTATTGTTCAATGTGAAATGTTACAAGGCTATCTTTCGACAATTTTAATTTTGCTGATTCAATACCATCATCACAAACTTTTTCGTTCTTTCAACTGTCAATCATTTTTAACACATTTATTACCGATGACATGACAGGTGATGGATTTATGGGATCATTAGCATAATTAGGGGGATTTTTTGACTAACGTCATGATTTTCTCGGCCAATCAGATGGCTTAGATGTTAGATGGGGATTTTATGTGTGACGTCATGAGGTCACGTGATTTTATAAGCCAATCAGCGTGCAGGACCAGGAGACCCTATATCTACTCAGATTGTAGCATGTAATTGTAATTTTCAGCCTCTGCAGATGTTTCCTGTTATCGCATTATATTCATTATGTTGGATTTTAATGATTATAAGCTTGCGCTGCATTCGTGTCATTTTGAGGCATGTAGTCAAACTTGAGACACTAAACCATAGATAACATCTCTGCGGATTGACATCTCTATTGAAACAGAACCTATTATTCTTTCTTGAATTAACAAATATTCAAATTTGTTAATACATTTATCTGTTTTTTATAGTTTTTCCAACGCAGTTTGTATTAGGCTCAATTTTTAACCTTTAAACTTTATGATGCTGATACCTCTGTAATGAGTCCAATGACCAAATATCTTCGCTCTAATTTGATAAGGTTTTAAAGGATAAAAAAATTAGATTCCTAAGAGGGATGTTGCCGAGCGAAGTACGGTGAATAAAAAGTGACCTTAATTGTTCAACGTACGCAGGAAGTAATAATGTACAACGTACCAGGAAAAATAAGCCAATCGTTAAATAAACGCAGCTAAGATAAACTTGTTTCTATTTTCAATGATAACAACAGGTATATTGACGATATCCTTACCACTGATAATCCCCAGTTTTTAGATAATATAGACATTATTTACCCGCAACAACTGCAATTAAATAAAGCTAACAATAATTCCAAATACTGCCCTTTTCTGGATACTAACAATAATTCCAAATACTGCCCTTTTCTGGATCTATCGTTATTTACTCCAGTAAAATAAAAACTAAAATATATGAACGGGATGATTTTGATTCCCCTTTAATTTTGATTTCCCTTTTCTTGGCGGTGACATTCCTCTAGCTCCATCCTACGCGGTGTATTTATCATCTGGCACGATTTGTACGCGTTTGTTCTACTCTTGATGATTTTAATGAAAGTAACCTTACTATGACATCCAAACTTTTACAACATGGTAACAGATTTCATAGGTTGTTGAATACATTTAAGAAGTTTTATAATAGATATGAACATCTGATATCTAAATATGGTGTTACTCGTAAACAGCTTATTACTAAGGCATTTCTAATACTCGTTTTGACGGAAATGCTGTTAAAAATGGCATTAATTGATTAAAAGTCCAGAAAAGCTTGGAAGTAACATACATTCTTTACGTAAGAGGGGATATCGACAGGATATTCTGCTTGCAATTGAGACATGATGACCACATACTGCCCTCTCACTGATACTGCCGATGTCTACTGAAATTTATGATTCTTGACCAAACCCTTAGGAAGCTTTTAGTTTGAATGTTCTTCCGTAGTGCGACAGTGCTCTAGCTAGCCGGCAGTTTAGCTGCGAGCACCCCTTGACCCATATTTATAAGTTGTCGAAATGCGCATATGCAGAGCCTAAATCCACAGTAACCTCGGTATTTTGTTATTTGTTACCAATGGGCCGATGCCACTGCTGGTGAACTGTTAGTTCTCAAGGGTATTCACCAACCTAGTAGCCAGTACTTCGGTGCTGGCCCGAAAACCGAATTTATTTGGAAACATGCAATATCTAAATTTTAGTAAATTTTGTTTAAAACTGAGGAGTATCTCCCTCTTGCATAGCTCTGTCCTTAGCTTATTTTGGCTTTTCTATTTAGATCTTATTGGTTATTTGTTCTCTATCAGTTTTACACCTATTTCGGTTTATGGACTTCCAAATATTTTGATTTTATCTGCACTGAAGAGACATAAGTTGTCGAAATGCGCATATGCAGAACCTAAATTTACAGTAACCTCGGTATTTTGTTATTCAAAACTACGTATTGTCTTTTCCTTTCCTTGTAAGATTGTGGTAATTGAGTTAGTAGTCTACCTGTTTTGGGTTTTATTCGTATGTTCATAATACTATATGGAAACGGGACAGATAAAGGGGAAGTTTGGTACCCATAAACCGGTTTAACTCTACCGCTGGCTTTTGCTAGTACCGATGTTATATTGCCATCCCGTCATGCTAGATTCCCCACGGGGAATAACTGGAACGTGCCTATTTTTCCCCGGGGGAAAATGAAAACCTTTTCATTCTTCCCCCGGAAAATGGCAATACGTATACGTTTTGCCATTTTTCCCAACATGTAAGTTTTTCTCCAGAGGAAAAACTGGCACATGCTTATTTTCCCCCTGGGAAAAATGGATCATTTCCATTTTTCCCCTGGGCATTTTTCGTCAAGTAGAGTGTATCAAAATATCATTACCAGTAAGAGCTACTTACATTTGTAAAACGTCGGGATTCGAAGATTATGGTTACTCAAATCTTCTGAATTTATTTGAATTTATTTGCCAAGTTTCCTTACAATTATCTTGTGAGAGCCCTGTGTTCGTTTCTTTTTTCTCTTTTTTTCAGTCTAGGTCGGGCAATTGATAACAGTAGGAAAACAGTTATTTTAGGTTTGTTGATCTAATCTCACATCCCGCAAACGAAGATATAGCGTTGGTCGACATCTTACAAATATTCCCCTTCTTGAACTCATTGTGATGTATGAGTGACAACTCATTTATTGGGAACTTGTCTCATGTACAAAATATTCTTGTCTGTGTTCAGTTTCATGATAAAATTTGGTAGCTTTTATGTATGATTGTTATGATGAAAATAAGATAAAAATATATTGTTAATTTAGTTTCTGTATATTGTACAGTATGGCAGATCGAATCAAAATAGTGGAATCCCTAAAAATGCAAGGAGTTAAAAATGTATGATTGGGAGCAAACAACATCCAAATGTCCCAAACAGTATTCATGGTCAGAACTTTGCACAATCAATAATACTACATTTTCTCGATGACAACCAGGGAATAGGGGAAAATGGGCATATAGGGGAAAATTTACAATGATCTCATTCCCCCACGTTCTTACGAAGGAAAAAGGGGACATGCATATTTTTCCGGGGCGAAATACTGGCACATGCCTATTTATTATTTCCAGGGGAAAATGGGCATGGGGAAAATGACAATAGGACACCGGTACCAAGTCCGGCTATCCCGAGTTCCTATCATTTTCTACGTTTGTCTTATTCGTGTTTTTCCTGTGTAGTTCCCTGACAGATTGTGGCAGGTAGTTATAATTTTCAGCAATTGTAGGTGTTTCCTGTTATCAGTTTTTTACAATCATTTGTCGATTAAGGTACACACATGATCAAACTGCATTTGCCAGTTTCCGGGCCACATATTATGTCAAGAAATATGGGTCAAGTGACTAAAAATAATTCATGGCGTATTTTTCTTCATCAAGAACCTACTATAGACATGAAGAAAATGTATACTGTAAAAATGTTTAAAAGTTGATATAAAATATTAAGAATAAAAGGAAAAAAATTAAGTGTGCGTGAATAAAAGTAGGCTCGATCGTGTTTTTAAATCGGAAATACACAAAAATGTACACCTTGTAAACAATTCTGGTATTCCAGAATTGCGATGGCCAACTACATGGGATCCAAGATTATCAAAAGAGCCGCTTAGTTGTTATTTTGATAATATTCTCCTTCAAAAATTATTAAAAAAATCTTAATACAACGACTGGCTAAATTCGTTATAATTAAATATTTTACGAAAGAATATGGAGTAAATGAACATGAAACTAGAACAGATCTGCAATAAATTTTAATGCACTGTTAGCACAAAACCAAACAAAATCAAATACCTTATTTATTTAAATTGTTGCTAATCGGTTAATATGTCCCGATAAAATGAACATTAATAATTTAATCGAAAGCATTTTGTGTATTTTGAGACATTTTCGCTTTCAACCTAAACGGCTTTTATTTCTAATAGGTCATATCTTGGTCTTTTCCTTGATTTAGAAAATGTTTTTCTTTATTTGCATTTTACCTTGGTGTTTTCTGAATTGATATAAGATCATCTTAAGATACCTGTTGCAAAATATCAAGGTTTTCATAAACTAATATTTGGCGCTAACGCTATGGTTTTTCTTTTGTTTTGGTGATATTAAATGTCAATTGCTGGTTCTATTATATTTATATATTTTTTGTGGGTGTTCACACTGCTGGTGCTTTAGTTTTGTATCGTTCTTGTTCATTTTTGTTTATTTGTTTTGTCTTTGTCATACTGTCTCAATTTGTGTCGCTGTGAATTGCCATGATAGTAGTGGAGAAAACCAGATATCTGGCGCACCCCCACTAATGTTAACCCTATGGAGAAAATTAACTTCTAGGAGTTAACCTCAATGAAGAGGTTAACATGATGACATTATATTAATTAATCTACGTCTTATCAGTTATTTGGTGTTGATTACTTTTAAATTAATGATAAATATTGTATTTAAATTGGTGTGTTTAATTATGTTTTCTTATCTGTCGTTTGGCAACCCTACTTTGTATAAATTTGAAACTATATATGTATCCAAGTATTTTATTTTATGGTGTGATGTATCTCGTATGGTGTGGAGATATTCCAAAATAAATAACAAAGACTATATATTTGATATTCATTTATTATCCCCGTATCATAAGACAGGCATAGGTCGGAGAAACACCCTACACTGTCTTTACAATTGACTTAAAAATTATCCCTATCCAATTATACATCTAAATATGAGAAAAAAAGAGAGTCATCTACCGCCCGATAGTATCTTCATCCTCACGAAAGGGCCAACAATATGCTATCTTTCGTGCAGGAGTGTAAGCTGTCGAGACCTGAAGTAGCCCTTCCAGGATAGTTCACTCTCTTAAAAAGTTTAACAAATCAAAAATTATTTACAGCGCGAGTGGGTATGAGTTGAATTTCTTCGGCCAATGCAACCATTTTACAAAATGTTGTTTGTAACGTCCCTTGCCTCTTGTTTTTAATATTTTCTCAACTTTCCACAAGTCATCGTCTCGTACTTCTACCTTTTGTAATTCTGATTGGTAGAATGTTAGTTTTATTTCTTAGTTGTTAAAGTCTTCATGTCGATAAATCGGTAATCCATCACGAAGAATGCGTTGAGAGATAACAAATATCCCACCAGTCCACTTTTCATCGTATTCCCTGGTACACGGATTCCTGATAAACTTAATTCTAACTTTATCTCCTATTTTAAAACGGAAGGGTTTCCGAATTTTCTTAGATTTGCTGTGTATTATATTTTTATGCCAGTACAGCTTCCACCTTGCTTTTGGTCACCTTGTCAGGAGCCATGCCTATTGTCCTGTGATATGTCTCACTATAACTGTTTGCAAATTTCTTGAGATCATCCACATAAGAGTAAGAATGAGTGAAATAACTATCTATCCTTGATTTTATTGTTTTAATCACCCTCTCTGCATAGTTGGCTTTGATTTCGGTATTTTTGTGCAAATAAATGTTGAATGTTTCTTCGTTTCAGAAGTGCGTCTACAGCTCGTGATCTAAATTCTTGCCCCTTGTCTGTTCTTATTCTATTAGGTGATCTTCATTCAGATAATACTTCTTTCAAGCTTCTTGCAACGGTTTCGCCTTTTTTATTCTTCAATGATCTAAGCCAGATAAATTTAGAGAAGACATCGATGACAACCAATATATAGTTGAAACCACTGTTGAATTTTTGCAAACTTTGTCATGTCTATTAAGTCAGCATCCCGCTGATCATCTATTCCCGTCACAATGACTCTATTCCTTTTAAATGTTCTTTCAAGTGGTCTTTGAAGACTGTAAGGTTCTTGGCGTCGTAGCCATTTACGAATATTATATTTACCAAGTATTCCGTCTTTTCGGGCGAATCTATACAATTTGTCTGGACCGGCAAAACTAGCTGGACTTGATGGATCGTAATCAATTCTTTTCAAGTACCATTTACATGTAGCCATCTGTACCCTATTAAGGTTTCAAATGCAATGAAATATATTCATTTACTCCATATCTTTTCGTAAAATTACTTTACTTTATATATTACTCTCCACCATCCTCTCCGTCTTCTTCATCCTCGTCACTTTCTTCCTAAATTACCTGGTCTTCACTGTCCTCACTTTCATCGCTTTCCTTGTCTTGTCTTCATCATCCTCCGTTATTTCGTCTATATAACCTTCAAGATAATGTTTATATTTTCGTATGGCCATTTTAATGGCTTTTTTATAGTCAGTACCTTCGTTGATCAATTTTTCTAACAGTGTCATGACTTTGGAATGTATTTTACCACTTTGAAGCTGTAACACGTATTGAAGCAAACTTCCATATTTGGTCATTAAATGGTTCATGTCTTCAGCCTTCAATTTGTTATTAGCCTTGCTTTCGGCTACGTCCTTTTTCAAACCATCGTTAGTGTATTTATCAATTTTAGAAACCATAACTCCTCATTGGCTTTTCTGGCAGGTTCTGCCAATTTCAAGAAGGCTACATCCTCGTCATCTTCTATTTCTTTTTTTACGTTTCTTTAAAGACGGATCATCTTCATCATCTTCTCTGTTTCGCTTGAGATTTATAGTTTCCGGACACACAAAACGGCAGGCCCAACTTGATCACGTGGATTCTTAAACAAGACCATGTATTGACTATTAATACTCAGGGTTCTATTCTCCTTGCCTTTGGAAAAGACATTCTGTATAATAAATGCTATGCTGATGTTTCTATGATGACTCCCCTCAATGAAAAGCTCAAATACATCTTTACTGTTGGTAGCATCTCTCATGAGATCGTCAATGACAATGACACTCGGATATCTACTGTCGATGAATGAGTCCTCGTTGAAATTTTCAGGTATGCCTTGCACAAATAGTTTGTTTTTGATATTTGGCTGCATTTCTGTAAACAATGGCTGCCATCTCTTGTAATACCATATGATCCTTTCCGGTGATGGATTTATCATGGTTCTTGCACGGGTCAATAAACTGTTCATCTAACAAGACTTTCTTCCTGGATGTTGGACCATACAAAATCATGGTAAACGGGTGTTGCAGAATAGTCTGTGGTGGTGGTGTTGGTGGTGGTTGTGGATGTGGTGGTGGATGTGGATGTGGTGGTGGTGGTGGAAACGCATGGCTGCTCGGTGGATATGATTGACCTAATTCATGTTTATTTCTTCTATGTCTTAGCATTGCATCTCTTCTTGAAAATTGTTGACCACATTCTTCACAAGTTGACATTTTTGGTGATTCCATGAAATACGTCTTCGTCCTCAAACATTCAGATGAAAAATGACTTCGGTATGAGGTGATTCTCCAGTGTCCATAGGAAAGGCTACTTATCCCGTCTTCCAAAATATATCTTTTGTCATCAAATGCAGATAATCCTAGTTTGTTGATATGTATGTTAGATAAGTGATGTTCATACGACCTAATCTGATTCATTGTGCTCATGTGAATTTCTTTGTTAATCCACGATTGTTTGTAATTATCATGTTTGATATGATTTTTAACGACACGTTTCTTTATGCCTTTGGCCGTCTTCTTCTCTGTCACTCTTCCGTTTTCATCACATATCAGGGAATATATTTTAAACCGACAAATTCCTGGATTTGTACCCCATGGGCCTCATCCTTCATCTTGCCGAGGATTTTCTTGTTATCACTGCTCTAAAGTGGGTGTTCCTCATCATACTCCGAGGTATCAAACAAATGTCTATCCTTAAGCATATCTGCGTAAATATCATCCGTCTTGACATAGCAAAGAGAGTCTGTGTCGGTAAACAGTAATTGTGCATAAGGCCCGTATTTTGTTTTCATATAATTGTAATGGAAATCATACATCAATGTGTTCGATAAATCTAAAATGGAAAAGCTCATATAGATAGGTCTATTCAAATAGAGTTTCTGTATCAGCATATGTGCTGCTACATGATCTTCATTGAATATTTTAAATGCATGGAAGGTTGGTTTACTTGTTAATTTTCTGGCTTTCGATTGGTTGTTCACTAACTGAACATCGATCCCTTTTCTCAGATTCTCCATAGTTTTTCCAAATACGGAATTATTCATTAATTCAAAAAATCCTTTTCAAAGTCATTTTTTGCTTCCTTTCTTTTGTATGTGTTGAAATCAATATACTGTTTCAGCCATGTTGTCTGTCTAAAAGACATCACCCTATGAATTTTAGTGAGATTCATGCCAGGAGATAAGTACAGCTTTAAATTTCGGTAATGAACAACAAATTTTTCTTTCGATTTAAGGTTGAGTATCAGTTTTTCTGTTGACGTTCCTTTTAGGTCTAATGCTTCTAGAAGCTTCTTTCCATAAGTTGACAACATGTCTTCTGTGACTTTTTCAGGTGCAAGAGGATATTCATAATGATGATCGTGTAGTTCATCTGGATAGTCTAGATCAACCTCAAGGATATAGCCATTTTCATCATCGTCAGAAATTTAGAGCACGTCTAGCTTTTCAACCTCCTGGTCTTCTAACCATCTGAATCCATCAACAGGAAGTGCTTGGGACATAGCCCATCCATATAAGTTATTTGCATCCAGATAGGCTATGTGACTTCTTGCATGACTGGGGTCGTAGTCAGGCCCATATTTGTTATTAACTTTGGCATAGCGATGACATATCATAGATAGTCCTCCTCTTTGTCCTTTCTCTATAAACAAGTGCATGTCTATGTCAGTCAACAATTCTAGTCATTTCTAATGTTGCTCGCCATGCTGAACCAGGTGATGTATAGAAATGAGCTGCGTCTAATCCATAGTAGTATAAACAGATATCTCTGAAATTTTCAAAAACATCGGCTAATGTTAGTGCATCTGTGAGAACGTACAGATCATGGTATTGTCCAAGATTTTTCTTACGTTGAATATTTTTCAGACGGTCTGTGCATGAGCATAATCTTCATCCGTTATGCCTTCTCCAGATAAAATGCTATGAAAGGCGGAAATAGGTGGAAGTTGTTGCTCTCCAAATTTGTTCTCAGAATCAAAATATTCGTACGGGTAGAATTGTTTTCTCAATAACAAATCAATCTTGTCTTCATCAAAGTAACTCTTCATATGTTTAAATTTACTGGATTCTTCCTTTGCCAGGTTTTCAACCAATTTTTCCAATGACGATGACATGAATTGGAATGAATCGATAAATTCCATGCAAAAAAGAGAAAGACTTATATATTTTTCCATATTGTTAGGTATGCAAATGAGTTGTTCCCTTAGACTTTGCCGATAGCCTGCATGATGTAATGACTATCGTAGTCTTTCAGATTGTGGAATATACAAGAAATACACCCAGTAAGTTTTTAATTAATGTTACATTCGTTGAGTTACAAAAGTGACACTGTGTAGCGTTCTTCAACGATTGTCCATCGCTACCGGTCATTTGCATAGATTCACAATGTTTGAATTTACTCTCCATGTAATCCATTTCTTTAACCATACATTCTACAAATCTATCGGCAGCATCTAAACTTCGATACACAACAGGTTCTTTTGAAGAATGTGGTGTAAGGCCTACGACTTTATATGCATACCCACTAGGTACATGTTGTCGTTGTTGAAGACTTTTCTGGGTCGTTTTCTGGTCCCTGAATGGGTTGTAGCAAGGACTCGAAATCGGCATATATGACAAAAGGTACTTTCAGCTGTTTACGAATGTCTTTATAATAGAGTCATTTATCTTCTTCTGTTGGTAGTTCTATCTTCTGAGGACCATGAGTTTGGGTTCATGGTCTACTAATAACCTCTCCTTTGTGAATCCATGCAGACAGTATGGACAGTAACAATATCTACTTTTATCCCTATGTTGATCACTAAGCAATCGGTTCAAGTCCTTGATCCAACAATAGTGTGATTTTTTTATCATGATATCTGATATCATGAGAAGATTAACATGTTTCTCAAATCGTTCTTTGGTGATGTGAATTGGGAAAAGGTCTCCTTTTTCGTATACAAACACGCTGACGGATATATAATTAAGCTTTTCAAATCTTGGAATGTCGGCCAGCTGTACCGGAAAATCTATTCCCTTAAAGTTTATTGCATCGAAATGATCTTTGTATTTCCCTGTTCGTTCCGCGTCGCGTTTGGCGGGATATATTGCAGCCAAGATTGACCACATAAAGCATTTGTTGTCTTTGTTTTGTACGTTTATGATGGCATGCTTTGGCCTCAATGTGATTGGCAGCGGAATATAACTCGATCCACGTAATGGCCTGTATCGTGCCATATGTATTGTAACGCTCACCACTTCATCTACGGTCCAATTACTACCTTGCTGTTGATATTCGATAAACGAGTTGTACATCTTTTTGATGACTCTTTCGTGCTCTCATCGATATCTTCAAATTTCAAACTGGTTTGACATTTCCCGCGAGAACGTGGGTCTGCTGTTTCTACTTCGTTTCCTTTTCTTCTTATCATTTTCACTTTCATGGACAAATACCATTTTATTCCTCCTTGTTCATTTATGGCAGACTTCATCGCATGATTGATGTCATCGTATTTGCTTCTTAAAAACTTCATTGGGTCGAATTTGGACAAACCTTAAACGTTGATCGTATGTGTTTTCATTGTCCCTTCAAGGGCTTGTTCATTACATGTTCCCTCTTGCTGTTGTTTGGTGACCTCTGTATATTGTTGAATCTTATTCTGTCTTTTACTAAGATAAGGTTTGCTGCAGGTTATTTTGTATTTTTTTTGTTGCCACCTCCAATCTGGCTGTGTCTTTTAATATGCCGTTGATTATTATCTCTTTTTCCAATTAGTGCAATTCTTCTTTGCATCAGTATGTGTGGTTTTTCTGTGACGACTTAGACCTGCCCTTTGTGCAAACGATATACCACATTTATTGGATAAATGGGTTGTCGTTGATAGCTTAACTTTTTTCTGCATTGGTGCCATGGTTTCACTTCAAAACCTGTGAAGAAAATGACTTCAGTTCTATAAGAGTGTTGTATAAATCATGAAAATCACGTGGTATCCGAAACGAACCAGCCAATCATTATTTATACCAGGAGAGTCTATCGCCACTGGACTCGCCTCACGTGTCGGAAAAATTGCTCTCATATCTACCGACCGTATAGAGGTTCCCAATTATGAAACTGATACAAATAACAATTTCATTGATATTCTAGAACGTTTTATTAAGGCATACACCAAAGTAGTCACCACCCATCGACGCTTTTTATCACTACAAAACGGAGCTGTCCTCTAGCAAAAGGCCGCATGAACACAGTCGGGGAAGTATTCCCGGCATCGCGGGACGTACCACATGACATTCCTTCCCCATCGTGAGCTACATGGCACTGCCCTAGACCGGTACACAAAGTTCATGCGGGAGAGTACTTCAAACCTTCTAGAACTCTTTGTTTCATGGTTCTATAATTAATTACATGAAACCCTTTAAAGAATACAATAGTCGATATATATATAGAGAGATTAATACATGGCCTTTTCCATATAAGCACGGTTATCATCCCGAGACTCCCATATCAGCCCGAGGTGCCAGCGGAGGGCTTATATGGGTCGAGGGATGATAACCGTGCTGATATTGAAAAGGCCATGTAATCCAGACCACCTGTTTTAAGTGCCCACATCTCACTATTTTATAACGCCAAGTTTTCTTACATTCGACTTGATGAGTGCCCTGTGTTTGTCTATATGTTGTAGTTGTCCGCTAGCTTAAGACACTAGTGCTTTTGTCGGGCAAGGGATGACAGTGATTGTAAGAGCACTTTGCCAGTTTAATTGATGTTTGTTGACAATCCCGCACCCATAATCTACAAATACATGGTAAAAACGAGCAAAGGAACAACGCTTTTATTGTTGTTCTTCATCTTGAAGTCACCATGAGGCCTTCAACAATGAGCTTTGCTCATACCTCATAGTAAGTTCAAGACGGCCCCTAGCACCGGTTTAAGCGGAATTCTTTGCTAATTGTCGAGCAACGGTACATCAATGTCTTTCTTGGTCATGGGTGCGGGATTGTCAACAAACATCAATTAAACTGACAAAGTGCTCTTACAATCACTGTCATCCTTTGCCCGACAAAAGCACTAGTGTCTTAAGCTAGTGGACAACTACAACATATAGACAAACACAGGGCACTCATCAAGTCGAATGTAAGAAAACTTGGCGTTATAAAATAGTGAGATGTGGGCACTTAAAACAGGTGGTCTGGATTACATTTCGAAAA
>MJUU01057159.1:134147-157935 GCA_002080025.1 Modiolus philippinarum | reverse complement strand
GGTTCTGGAGTTATGCCCCTTGATACTTCGAAATTTTGTGAAACGTGGCGGGGTATCATGTAATCCACCATTACTATTTTTTCCCTTTTGTGTACCAAAGATTCTATAGAGGAGTGAATACTGAAAGCTGAGTTCTGATTGTTTATTAAGTATAACATTCATGTTGTATTTTTTTCAAGTAGACAAATTATCTATCATTAAGAAAATATATAAGAAATTTTCATGTGCCCTTTATTAATGGAGATTAAACTTTTTTAGAATTATTGGTAATATGCCCTTCAATGCCAATTAGACCGCAAGTAAACTGACGGGCAGTGCGTACTTGGACTAGTGGCTCTTTAGGGAATTAGTCAGGACTATATTTCACTGGTATTTTTTTGAAGTTAAATGGATGCTCCACAAGCGAGCCTACTACAATGTCTCGGGTGAAAGTTATGAATGGGTGAAAATCTTGAAAATGTTACTATTGTCGCCTATGGAAAAAGAAACTGTACCGTGCTACCTATAGGTAAAAATGCAAGATTGTCATATTTTAATTTGGTATCAATCAATCCTACTTTTTTATGCTCAGTTTAATAGATATGACTGATTTATGGAATAAGATGAATCAAAACATCAAATGAGAGCTCAAAATAAGAAAAAAATGCTGACTCAGCAAATTTTGACTTTTTTGGATATGCTAGTATAGTTTTGGCTGCTTGGTGTAACAGTATCAGTCAATGAGCATTATACTGGTTGAAATTTGTCAATAAATATTTGTTTTTACTTTTCGCAATGATTCAGTACAGTATATGTGCTAAAATGTTTGTCGCGACAAGTTGGGGATGGGTCAACTTTATTCGCAAATGTGACAAATGACAGACATTCAATTTTTATGAACATTTTTCCTTCAGGTGGAAAAGGTTAGGTATATTTAGGCTTGAAATGTTGATAACAAGCCACTTTTTTCATTTTAATAAGCAAAATCATTTATATACCAAATTCAATTTTAAATTTTGAAATCTGAAGCCCAAACTTTGCAAAATATGGTCATAAATTGTGGCCCCCTGCAGTTGAAAATGCAATTATTTCTAAACATATGCAGTGAAAATATAAGTTGGTGCCAGGTTTAAATAAAGAAGAGACTTATTTTTCATTTTAATATGGTGAAGAGTTCATTTCATAAGTTTTAAGACTCTCTAGATGAGTATTTATCAGTCCATGGGGGTCAGTTTAACTTGTTGCACTGCTGACATAGTGCCAAATTTACACGTCTAGTACATTTAAAGGAGTATAACTGTAAGTAAATCAGATATCCACCCAATTAAATGCTTTATTACATCATTCAAAACTGACTCCTGGCCATTTTGGATTCCTGGCCAATTTAAGGCATTGTGTAAACTATGGAGTGGTCATTTACTTGGAAACGTGGAATTTCAATTTTAACATGATATTGCAGACTGAAGTCAAGGATTTAATGTACCATAGATAGTTTGAGCTGTATTTCTCTGAATCAGTGTTACTTTAACTGTGCTTAAATACAGTCATAATACCAAGAAAGTTGCTATCATGCATTTTAGAGCATGTTTGAAATTGGTGTTTACAACCGGTGAAATTTGTACCATAGGGTAGGCATTTGAATTGCACTGTGAGGTCAAGGTCAAAAGGTACATGCAAATGTTCTTTATTGAATTAAGTTCAATAAACCATTAAGTCACCTTAAGGCATCTTTCACCAGGGGGCAGTTACACTGGAAGTTTGTTCTATGTGTCCGCCTATAGGTAGCACGGTACAGTTTCTAAACATAGAACTGGTTTTATACCCCGCCACACGTAGTGGCGTGGTATAATATTATACCCCCAGTCGTGTGTCCGTCCGTCCGTCCGTCTGTCTGTCCGTCCGTCCGTCCGTCCCCCGAAGGTTTCCGACTGATAACTTTTGAACGGAATAACATACAGTCTTCAAACTTGGTATGTAGTTTGTTCACCACAAAACTCAGATCGAGTTCGAATATGGGTTCAGAGGTCCAAGGGGTTCTGGAGTTATGCCCCTTGATACTTCGAAAATTGTGAAACGTGGCGGGGTATCATGTAATCCACCATTACTATTTTTCCCTTTTGTGTACCAAAGATTCTATAGAGGAGTGAATACTGAAAGCTGAGTTCTGATTGGTTATTAAGTAAAACATTCATGTTGTATTTTTTCAAATAGACAAATTATCTATCATTAAGAAAATATATAAGAAATTTTCATGTGCCCTTTATTAATGGAAATTAAATTTTTTTAGAATTATTGGTAATATGCCCTTCAATGCCAATTAGTCCGCAAGTAAACTGACGGGCAGTGCGTACTTGGATTAGTGGCTCTTTAGGGAATTGGTCAGGACTATATTTCACTGGTATTTTTTGAAGTTAAATGGATGCTCTACAAGCGAGACTACTACAATATCTCGGGTGAAAGTTATGAATGGGTGAAAATCTTGAAAATGTTACTATTGTCGCCTATGGAAAAAGAAACTATAAAAATGATGATTTCACAATCGATTTTCTGGCTTTTACAGGTGAGCATGTATGGTAATCAGGATGTAACAGCGACAATAACTATAATGATTTATTTGTTCGGAAAATAATATGTCATTAAAATAAGACATGCATCAATTGTAATTTCTGGAAACTATTATTGTATGTTTGATCTTCTGTCGAATATGGTATACCTGTGGTCCCTTCCAAAATTGACTTACCTATGTATATAGATTTTCAGTTGTTTACTTCGCCATTTTGAATCAGTTGTGATTTTTAGTTGTCCTAATAAAAGTATTAATTTTTTGTCATAATAAATTCGGATATTCATTAAAAAATGTGATAAATCTTTAATACTCATTTAGTGTTCAATTTAATTTTGATTATTTTATGCAGTCGGACAAATATAATATATAAATATTATGTAAAAAAGGGGGAGAGATCAAATTATAATAATCTTTACACACTTTATCAACATTGTTAGTTATAAAACTTAAACTGTTATATATAACCTGATTTTTATATAGATATATATAGACTTATTTGGGCTTAGATGTATTCTACTTAAGGTATGTAAATAAACAGTCAATCAATGAATAAGAAGAGGGGTGTCTAGGTTTATTTTTAGATCTCTCTCTACATGTATATTAATTCTAATGAAGCAAAAGCTTTAAAAAATTACACTTAAAAGAGTCAAGATAATATTATTAATTTGTTGAAATAAATAAATGACGCTTTCTGAAAATTAACTTTTCAAGACAGCCGATTATATATGTACACTAGTTTTATCCGGTTTATTCATAGACATGTTTTGACACGGTAATGTTTACCTATGCATCAGTGATTATGAATGTAAACATATTAAATTAGAGGATTATAATAAACGATCGATTAGCAAGATTTATCTATACACTAACCAATAATACACAAAATATCGAATTCAACAATCCAAGTTAATATTAGACGAGGACAAACCCCCGGGGGACAAACATTAAAGTTAAGACATAAATGGAGGGGGGGTCTGACAAACGACAGAAAAGAACGAACTTATATACACACCAATTAAAATACAATAATACAAAAATACATACCCAATTCAACAATCCTAATATATATTAGACGAGGACAATCATTGGGGCTGGGGGAGGGGTTGTCTGACAAAATTAAACACACCAATTAAAATACAATATTTATCATTAAGTTAAAACTAATCAATACCAATTAATTAATAAGACCTTAATTAATTACTATATGACGTCATCATATTAACCTCTTCATTGAGGTTAACTGTTAGAGGTAAATTTTCTCCATAGGGTTAACATTAGTGGGGGTGCGCCAGAAACCTGGTTTCTCCACTACTCATGATTTTGGATTTATGATTTTAGAATTTCCCCTTTCCTCGTTCTTGCTTCGGTATTCGTTTGCCGATGTATTTTGAGACAAAGGTACAAGAAGGAATTGCGTCTGTCCGTCAGTCTCGGTTAACTGAAACCCACCATCTGGATGCATAAGTGTAATCTTAAAAACTCGCCACTGAAACATACATACACGTACCAAATGCTTAGTTAATCAAGAGTAAAGGTTACAGCAAAATTTTGAAGTATATTTAGAGGGAGAGACCAGAAATGGAAGTCAAGAGCATACATACCAAATCATGGAACGAATTAGAACAGCTGTCATATTCCCGACTTGGAACGCGCATTTTGAAAATAAAATGGTGCATTAAACCAGGTTGAACGATTCGTTGGACGGTGTGTCCCTTTAAGAAAAAGAAGATATACATATATCTGCCTTCGAAATTAATATTTATGAAAAAGGATGATATATTTTACGAAAGGATATGGAGTAAATGAACATGAGACCATTACACATATATTTACTCCAACTGCAATAATTTTTATGAGCTCTATGAGCATGCCGGGATAGGAAATGTATTATACTGTAACAAGGTGCACGGTAAACGTTTTTTTATAAAGAGTAATATATTGATTGTCATAGCAGAAAAATGTCAAAATCCAATCAAAAATACATGTACATGTACATTCTGGTTTTTTTTTCGAAAAATTGTTACATCGCTTCGAACAGTGTTTTGCACATTGTTGTTGTGATGTACAAAGAAAATCACACGTATTCAAATGCGCCGGCTATTTTTTTTTATGTACTTGTTTTGGCTCATTTTTTTGAATAACATTAATCATATTTTCACATTGTATGAAATGTATTCAAAAAGTGCTTTCATAGTTTAAGAGTTGAAGATAAACACTAGAAATGCTGAGCGATTCTGTCAGAAAACACCAGTGATGTTCAAGAAAGCAAAATTATAATTTGTACAAGCACGAAAAATAAAATTAAACCGCTGAGTTAAATATTTACTTTGATGCTAGATAACATTGCAAAATAGCAACATTATTAGCAATATTATTATCACATTGATTTAAATTAAGTAATTGAATAAATGTGATAATAGCTTTTCTTGTGAGCAAGCTTTTCTTGACAGGAGGATATGGACATGAGCTGGTTCTAGACATATAATAAGTACATGTGCATTGAACGTATTTTGGTTGCCTTTAAACTTTTGTTAGACAACATATCATGTGCAGAAAATAAATTAATAGTAACTTCGGTATTTTGCCATTTATTTCCTCTGGCCCGATGGCTCTGCTCTGCTGGTGGACTGCTAGTCCCCGAGGGTATTCACCAAACCAGTAGTCAGTACATCGTTTCAGACCCGAAAACTGACTTTATGGAAACTTGCAATATCTAAATTTTACAGAATTTTGTTTACAACTATGAAGTATTTTCCTCATTCATAGCTCTGTCCTTAACTGAAGTTTGGCTTTTCTTTTTAGATACTTTTGCTTATGTGTTCTCTAGCAGCTTTACCACGTCTTTGTTTTTGGTTAATAGACCTCCAAATGTTTTGGTTTAATCTGCACAGATGAGACATAAGTTGTCGAAATGAGCATATGCAGAAAATAAATTAACAGTAACTTTGGTATTTTGCTATCATATATAAACATACATAACCACCAATTTCTCCTCTTTTCATCATATAGTTCGGCTGTCAGATGAAAATAACACAGTGCAAGTTTATCATGGTGGATCTTGGGGATCTGTTTGCATTCAGAACTTCTGGCATAGACATGGAATAGTAGTCTGTAGACAATTAGGATATGGGTAAATATATTATTTTGCATTTTCACACATCACGTTCAAGTAGGAACTGTGGTAGCACTAAAGTCAAGAGAAAGAACAAAGAGAAATACGGGACAAATATGACAAAATTACTGCATTTATAGAAATCAAAGCAGATGATTTTTGGTATTATGGATTAAAAGTTAGTGATAGGCTCCCAGAGAAATTCATTGAGAGAATCCAAAGTTATTACAATATAAATCAACTTGCAAAATTTTACAAATTTAGATTTTTGTTACTAGAGTCATAAGTTTTCGGAATTTGTAAAATAACATTGCCATTTTTATAGTATTTTCTATCGATAAGTTCTTCTCTTTCTTTTGAGAAATGTTTTCCATGTCATTGAACACTCTGTAGTGACAACAAGAGGAGGACATCAAAAATATTTGTTAACAGCTCCGTATTTTTCGTGTATGACACTTCAAATATTTATACCCCTTAAAATATTTTCTTGTATCGGTTTCAGAATTAACAATATCAATAATGATATTTATTTATTTTTATGTAATGCTAGACCATTTTATTGGCTTCAATTAATATGTTCTTTGCATTATCGAAGCTTCAAGTTTATTGTTTAATAGTGTTTCATACACATGGCGAATCCAAGGTTAGAACACTGTCCCCAGAAAACAGTTTAAATTTCTATCTGAATTGACAATTGACAATGAATAGCATAAAATCGATTGAAAATTACATTTTCTGTAGAATCCAATGTAATTCCCTTATCGAAGGGAGGATCTGCCAATGCCATAAATTTTGAATTCGAGTAACTCCCATTATTCAATTCGTTGTCATTGGGTCAGTGGAAACTGCATAATAAGATTTACATATCTTTATCAAGTACCCGTAGTGCTAGTTGTATAACTAATATTCGAGTATTAATTTCGTATTTACTGTTTTAGCTTGTTGTTGACGTAAGATATTCGTTAGATTATTATTTTTGTGCACATTTCTTCATGGTGTTCTAATTTTGTTCCTAGTATGATTGAATTCTGTTTAGGTGACGATGAGAAAATAATTTGACATAATTTGTTCGAAGAAAGAAATAAGAGAAGAAATAATTTTATTTAGATTTGCAGTTGCCTCCGCAACCAATTGGATGATTTCATCTTATTCACAGTGTTACAGTCTACCTAAAATTAATTTATGTTAAAATGGACAAAGTAAAAATTTTCACGTATTTGAGCGACCATCTTGAAAATTGCAATCATTTTGTTTTTATGCCCCCGCGACGATAAGTCAGGGGCATATTGTTTTACCCTTGTCCGTCTCTCCGTCTGTCCGTTTATCCGTCCGTCCGCAGGGGGTACATAGTTTGTCCCCTACAGTTTTTATGGTAGTAAATTTTTATTTTACAGACCATTTGGGCATATATTGTAGATGTGCATTTTGGTAATGATTTTGATATTGGTCCATTTTCCGAAAAATCTACATTGTTGAACTTAGTCAGTTTTTTATGAATTTGACATAGACGGCACACAGTTTGTCCGGGATGATTCTCCAATAGTTTTTGTGGTAGGAAGTTTTTATTTTACAGATCATTTGGGCATATATTGTAGATGTGTCTTTTGGCATTTATTGTGATTTTGGTGTATTTTTCCAAAAAATATACGTTGTTGAACTTAGTCGTTTTTTGCCATTTTCTCATAGAGGGTAAACAGTTTGTCCGGCCAAGATCTCCTACAGTTTTTCTGGCAAGAAGTTTTTACTTTACAGATCATTGAGGCATATATTGAGATGTACCTTTTGGTATTGACTTTGATATTGGCCCTTTTTGCAAAAATATACATTGTAGAACTTAGTCATTTTTAAATGAATTTGACAGAGGGTACACAGTTTGTCCGGGCTGTTTCTCCTATAGTTTTTGTTGTAGGTAGTTTTCATTTTACAGATCATTTGGGCATATATTGTAGATGTGCCTTTTGGTATTTATTATGATTTTGGTGTATTTTTTCCAAAAAATGAGCATTGTTGATGAATTTGACATAGAGGGTACACAGTTTGTCCGGGCAAATCCTCCAACAGTTATTATTGTATGAACTTTTTATTTTACAGATCATTTCTATATATATTGTAGATGTGCCTTTTGATATTGATTTTTATTTGGGGGAATTTTTCTAAAAATATGCATAGATGAATATAGTCCTTTTTGCAATTTTCTCATAGAGAGTACATCGTTTGTCTGGCCATGACCTCATATAGTTTTTATGGTTGTAAATCATTTGTATATATATTACAGATGTGCCTTTTAGTATTAATTTTGATTTTGGAGCATTATTCAGGAAAAATTTACATTGGTGAACTTAGTCGTATTTTTTTGCCATTTTGACACAGAGGGTACAAAGCTAAATTAAAGTTTGCGGGGCATCTTATGTGTCTTACAGACACAAACATCATTACTAAGAAACTATTTTTAAATCTGTACCTTGTGCTGGGGCATTTCATCCTATAGTTTTAAATTTTCATTGCAGCATTGCAGCTTGTTCGCAGTATTGGAAATCAGACAAGAGTGAACATTTTGACGAATTTTTGTTGCCTTCTTAGGAATGTCAGCAATTTTGAATTTTTTCATTGTATCTTATTTTTAGTGACAGAAACAAGTTTTCGTTGAAATTCTATGAATTTGAATATTTTAAACGTATTTTGGCGACTATCTTGAAAATGGCAGTAATTTTGACATTTTATGCACAAATTCCTTCCCTATCTTCTTGGACATTTATACAAAATATAATCAAATTTTGAAAAGCAGTTTCTTAGGTATTAAATAAAGTTGTTTCTTTTATCTTTATATGGCGGCCATTTTGGGAACGGTGGCCATTTTAAAATTTTTCGGCATACATTCCTTACTCTCATCTTATTGTACATTAATGCAAAATACTACCAATTTCTGAAAAGCAGTTCATGAAATGTTGGATCCTAAATTAAAAAATTTCTTAACCTAAATGGCGAACGTCTGGGTAAACGGTGGTCATTTTATAAATAAATCCTACTATGAATCCTCCCGATAGTTATCCAGCTTCGTGTCAAATATTCTGTCCGTGCATCAATGAGAAAATACCAGGACGAAAAAGGTGGAAACAAGAAAAAAGATAGTAACTAGATTTGCGTTTGCAAGAAATAGCTGAATTCGTGCCAAACTCAATGATTCCATTATGTTCGCAGCACTAAAATCTACATAGAACTCAATTTTCGCTAAAATTTGACAAATTTTCAATTTTAGCATATTTTTTGCGACCATCTTGGAAATGACGACTATTTTGAATTTCTTTCATTGCCTGGACTTCTGCTTATGGTGATCTGAGTACCTTTAGTAAGTTTCTTTAAATTTTTTTCGCAGTAAGTTCAATGTTTCTATTTTTGCAACGGTGGCCAAGTTGTATTTTCGATCGCTACCAAAAGCATGTTGAAGCTGCAAAATTTTCTACAAACTTTCATCCATTTGAACATTTTGATTTTTGAAAAGCAACAAAAATGTTCAAAGTTACTTATGCTTAATTTTGTAGCTATCTTGGAATCTTTATTCATTTTGAGTTTTTCGTTGCATGATGATATCGTTTTTGTGCCAAAGATGAATGAATTCTGTCTCGGCATCTTTGGGAAAGTAGCGGGACAAAATAGGTCGAAGAAAGAAACAATAATGAACAATCACTTAATAAATGGTAAAAACAATTTGTCATCCAGACTGTGTCTCAGACGACAACATAATAATATCAAGGAATCGGAAACGTCCCGACTACGCCTATGGCGACAAAATAATAGAGAAAACAAATGTCATCCCGACTGCGGCTGGGAAGACAAAAAAAAAGAAATAATTTTTAACTGACCTATTTTTTTTTTCTTTCCGGCTCTTAGATAAGTATTTACTCATTCAGTTGTCCAAATATCAATATTAAAATCAGTATTTAAATTTTAAACTTGAAGTGGCATTTAATTTAATCAAAAGGCATATATGTCCCTTATTACAACATTGTTTTTAGCAACGACTACGCCAAAAAAAGTGGTCATAGTTGATCATGAGCTATCACTTGGCCTCAGTCGTCCGTCTGTCCGTCCGTCGTAAACTTTTTTCAAAAATCTTCTCCTCCGAAACCACTGAATCAATTTTAAACAAACTTGGTCTGAATCATTTTCAGGGTATAATAATACTCAAACTCGCCTGACAAACTTATAAAACCTTTAAATCGTCTAATTCATAAGGGTAATAATTATGGTATTGTCGTCAAGTCATTACGTATGGCCTTCTTTGGTATTAACATTGATTTTTGATAGGGTCTTTGCATTCTAACTAAACACATTCTAAATTTCTAAAATCAGTATTGCATGGACACGGGTTATGTATTCCGGTATATACATGAAATCATTATGCTAAACTCCTCACAGGAAGTGATCTTGGTGGAAGCTGTATACTGAGGGTACATAATTTAATTTGTCAATTGGTAATAGGTCTGGAGCTGGCATGTCAGTTAACTGCTAGTAGTCTCTTGTGATTTCATGTTTATGTCCGTATATTTAGTTCTTTCAGTTTCATTTTTCACAATTGACTCAGTCCTGTTGCCAACTGAATTTTACTGTTGTTACGATTGTTTTTTGATTTATCACATTGGCTATAGGGGGAAGGTTTAGGCCCAATAAAACTAGTTTAACCCCGCCGCAGCAGGTTTACGCCTGTCCTAAGTCAGGAAATTTATTAAGCCTTTGTGTGTCTTGTCTGTTTCTTAGTTCACTTTATGTCTATGGGAGTATAGGATGATGTTTATTTCGCTGAACTTGATTACTCTTTATTTAGGGGCCGACTCCGATCTGCCGTTTGGTGTGGGGTTTCCTCGCCGTTCATTGAAGATATTATGGTGGCTTTGAGTTGTTATTACTCCCCTTTTGGTGGTTGTCTCTTTGACCCATTCCCCATTTCCCTTCTTTTTGCTATAATGTTTCAAAATTGAGTCCGAGGACCAAACAACATGGCTGCCGTTACTAAAAATAGCACATAGGGGGGTAAATTGCTGTTTTGGCAAGTAACTCAAAACCCGTTACAGATATAAAAAATCAGACTGGAGTAAAAGTGATAGGCGTGACAAGATCTACCTACCCTGCGACTTTGAAGAAAATCTGATTTGTAGTTTTGGAGTTATTGCCCTTTTTCCGAAAATTTTTATGATTTTTTATTTTTTATAAAAAAAAACAATAACTGATAGAGGTCAACTTTGATTTGCAAAAAATATTCAGCATATCAATTTTGAAGAAAAATAGGAGTTATTGACATTCATTTGTCAAATTTTTGTAATTTCATACATTTGCCTTATATTTCAAAAAACAATTTGAAAAAAGGTTTAGATTTAAAGGCAAAAATGTTCAGTTTGTCAATGACTACACTTTTAGCCGAGATGCGACAAAGTGGAACTTATAAATTGATTAATAGTGTCTGGGCGTCAACATGTCATATGTAAATTTAACTTTGCACAGAAATGACTTATGATTAGAGGAGAAACCGTATTGATTTTGAGGTTTGTGCGACAAAGGTCAAGGTCGCAATCTGCAAAAAATAGATCAAAAATATGACATTTTATCAGTTTTCGCACAATGCTCCAAATCACGTTACACATTGAAGTGAAAGTTGTCATAGACATGACTTATGATCAGGGAGGAATCCTATCGATTTTTAGGCTTGTGCGACAAAGGTCAAGGTCACAACTTCGAAAAATGGAACAAAATTAAACATTTCATTAAATTTACTAGGAAATAAAACCTAAAATCACATGTTTGATATTTTTTGATAACAAAAATAACTGAAAAAGACTTACTGTTCATACAAAAGTACTTTTTATATTACTTGAATATATTAAATTCATTTAATAGTTCTTATTATGTACATCAACACACAACTTTTTGCGTGTAATTAACTTAAAAATAAGATATAATGAAAAGTCAAAATTAAAAAAGGGGGTAATAAATTTAATTTGAAAAGTTTTCTGCTATGCCCAGTTTGAATAAAATCTTAGATGAAAAAAATACATTTGTGCATTCTGATTTTTTGTAAATTTCCTGAAACTCAAAGATAAATTGTTGATTTTAGCAATATGAATTGCCTAGATAATAAGGGGAACCCATGTCCATTTTTTTTTGCTTTGATTTCAGCAAGACATACTACTTGGATTATAAGGGGAAAACCTGCCCTAATATTTTTGAATGGTGGTCTGAAATGGGTTGTAATGGATAGTGGAGCTTTCAGTTGCCGTGGAAACCAAACCAGAACACTGAATCTTTTAAGAAAGTATTCTGCTACTTATTTTTCTGTACAATTTCAGAAATATGTATAAACTAGATTTTAAGGGGAACCCTGTCTATCTGTCTGCATCTATTCCAAGATGGCCGCCAGCGGGGGACATAGTTTAACATTGGACCCTATGGGGAAAACACATTCAAAGACCTTCTTTGAAACTATTCGGTCAGTTGGAATCAAACTTGGTCACAGAAGGCCTTTAGTGGTCTTCTTAAACAAATATGTCTGACAACTCTGCACCTCAACCAAGATGGCCACCAGCGGGGACCATAGTTTAGCACTTGACCCTATGGGAAAACACGTTCAAAGATCTTCTCCTTTGAAACTTCTAGAAAATGAGATACTTTAACATTGAGGTAATTTTCTTCAGTTTATGTCTGCCATGGACCAGTCTTTTGAGAGCCTCTAGTTTTGCGTAGTCATTGCTAAAGGCAATATAATGATCATTATTATGGTCACTGTGTCAATGCTTTTCATCTTTCTGTTTAAGTTTCCATGTTAGTAAAATGTTCTGATCATTTAATTAAGGACAGTTTGAATCATGGACTTCGACTGTTGACAACTCTGTTCGGTAATTTTGTTATTACCCCAATTTCCTACATTTCAAACAATTACAGAATATCATGGACATTAAAAAATCCCTTTTAGTGACGGATCTTAAAAATGCATTTACTCCAATGTGTTGTGACAAAGTATATTGCAAACAATGAGGTGTTTTAAGTCTATATGATGCAATATTACAAAAATGTCATCTCATTAAAAAATCACTTTTAGTGACGGATCTTAAAAATGCATTTACTCCAAGATATAAAATTAAGAGAAAAGTAGAATGAATGGTCACAAGTGGGCTCAAAACTTTGCAAAAGAAATGTTATCAAATTAAGTTTAATTCTTTTTTCTGAAATTATGGATTTCCTTTGTTTGGGTTCTAGTGCAGCTGATGAGGAATAAATTTCCGAAATGGCCATACAGCTCATTAAAATTAATGCAGTTGGAGTTGACATATGTGTTATTGTCTCATGTTCATTTACTCCATATCTTTTCGTAAAATATTTGACAGTACACATTTAGCTTAGCCTCCAAGTCATGTGACAGGCATAGTACATCACTTCAGGTATACCATGCCAAAATAGTATATTACCCACTATTATATATAATAATATAATATTAATCATAACTCAGTTAATTATTTTTGATAGGTTAATTTCAAGTTATCTGTATAGACCGAGATTATTATATTTCGATCGTAACAGCTCCAGTCATATTTTAAAGATGCTTGTAGAAGACGCTCGTATTATTTCCTAAGTAAATAGTAAACACGATAAGGTATTATGAATCTTTATGTAATCTCATTTAACAATTTCATGAACCTATTTTATGTAAAAACCAACAGCTTTTATAGAAATGTCGACAAAATATATATTTTAGAATTGGCAACGTTGAATATTATAAGACTCGTGGAATCTTCAAAAAGAATTGGGAAAGTAACCTCTTATGCTCAGGGGCGGAGAGTGGAATACAGCTTTGCTACGGCTACAGTTTGAGAGAGGGTAATTGCACCTTTAACGTTGGTTTACGTTGTGATAAGAGAGCTGATATTGAAGACGGTAGGTTGTTCTTGTTATTTCAGCAAATACTTTCAAATGTGTTGTGACAAAGTATATTGCAAACAATGAGGTGTTTTAAGTCTATATGATACAATATTACAAAAATATAAAGTGTAATCATTCCCAGGAGATTGCAGTGTCGTTTAAATGTCATTTATTTATATTCTTAAAACTTTTCTTATGATTGATTTTTTTTTCATAATGACCCCACAAAGTGTATGAAAAATTATGTATGATATTTGCTTCACAGATAGTGTGGCGGTTGTCGTTAGCGGGACAGGACATGCTCACCCTTCCGGACCACCTGATGTCACTCCCGTGTTTATGGGAGTTCACACTATCAGTGCTTATGTTCTTAATGTTGTCGTATAATTTCTATGCCCTGTGGCTGTCTCACGTCCTAGTTTAGTCCTTGTTTTTCTCTGTTGTCGTTTTTGCCATGTCTTTGGACTTTAATCTTTGTGATCATCAGTTCCCTTGTTTCTTCGATATTCTACTGTCGTTGTTGTAACTACGACCAGAAATGTTCCAGAAATGAAAATTCTAATTTTTGACCAAAATTGACCATTGATTTCAGGCAGTATTTAGCCTTTTTGGGATAGGGACAATCAAAATCATTTTCCAAGAAAAGTATGTATCTTATTCCTATGAGTTCTTTCCCTAGTTCTTAAAGATATAATTATGCAAAATATATATATAAAAAAATGGTGAGCTTTGACATTTTAGTTGATGAAAAATTTGAAAATCTTTGATTTTTACAGGATTTACGATAAAAAAAACAACATTTTCTTCTAAGCTTTCTTAAATCATCGTTTGACCTGTGCTTTGCACAAAAACACGAAAAAATATGGGTTCTCAAATGATGATAGCATAAAAAAGCACACGGACATGTGTTTTTTCTCTTCAAAAATGATTTTTTTTCAGGGTCTTCAAATTAAAAAAAAATTAGGTTTCAGGAAAAAAACTTGATGCAGGAAAACTTCGTCATTTTAAACTACGTCTCTAAACAGCGTCTACAAAATGGGGGTAATAACAATATTACTGAACAGGGTGATCAAAAGCCAATATCCGTGAGGCAATAAGACAAAAGCAGGTAGAAACCACCGGACAAATTATCGACCGCAATGGTCCTGACTTGGTGTAGGCATTTCAAAAGAAATAGTGGTTTGACGGGTTTTAAGGCGCGCCAAACCGACCAATCCGTTTCGGTATTGTTTGGTAGCAACTCAACAACATGTGCTATTGAAAGGTCGTTAACAGTTAAAAGAAATGATCAGCCCAGTACTAAATATAAAAAGAATCTTGAATCAGAGTTCAGACCGAAAATCAAATTTTTTTCACAAGCGACTTATATCTATTGAAACGGAATTATTGGGAGTCTTGATTAATGGCGATAACTATATTTTTATTTCTAATGAGAAAGTCAGTATAATTTGTCCAAGCTCTCGCGTAACGAATCAGCTGTAAAACATACACTCCGTTAGCAGGAGAAGTTTGAGTATAACTGTCCATATTAGGAAAATTCATAATGTCGTCTTACATTTTAGTACTGAGATGGCCATTTTTGTCAAATTCAAGTCCAAAAACATGTAGATCTAGTGGTTTCTGTTGCTTCCTCTATCTCTAGTTCTGGAGGATATATCAACGGGAAAAGACGTGTTTTAAATGGAAAAAACATCTTCAACGGATATATAATTGAGATTTAAAAATCTAGCATCTTGTATTTTATGACCTTTACGAATCCCTGGAAAATTCAGTTTCGCAAGAATTTAAAAACAAGTCTGCGAGTAGAGAAGCACTAACCAGACTTTTTTGTAATACCATTTCCTTTGTTGTACCTTTAACACAAAAATATATAATAAAGTAAAAACCTGCAAATGACACTTAAAAAACAGAAGAAATAGCGTAGCCTAAATTACCAATTAGTAATTATTTATTGAACATAAATGAATTAATGAAAACCAAAATATTTTTAAAGTGGGTACCTAAGATAATCTAATAGTAATATATATCTACATAATAAATTACAAAAAACAAAATAAAGCAAAAAAAAAAATCTAACCAATGAAAAAAACCCTGATAGGACCTGTTAAAAATAAAACGCATTTAGTTTTTAAAGCGAAAATCTCTCATCAACAATACACAAATTGCACTGACAAAATGCTTTCGATTAAAAGTTGAATTTTAAAAGCAGATTATTACAATAGTCCGCGGATCTTTTGATAATCTATTTATAGTTACCTGACCAAAACAAAATACAAGGTGTGTGAAATAAAAGGGACAACAGGAAACACCAACAATGGCACAATCTGCTAGGGAACTACACAGAAAAAACACAAATTAGACAAAAGACAAACGTAAACAACGATAGGAACTCGGGACAGCCGGACTTGGTACCGATGTTACATACTAGTCTTTCCCCCCGGAAAAACGAGTATATACTCAGATTTCCCCCGGAAAATCTAGTATATACTGGATTTTCCCCCGGGGAAAAATGAGTATATACTGAATTTTCCCCCTACGGAAAGTCTACACATACAGGTTTCTCCCCCATACTAAAATTTTCCCCTTATTTTGCAAGTAGCAGATAAGGTTACAACGTCGAATATCTTTCATTTAATCTTTAAAAACTTCAAAGAAAGTAGGATAGCAAGGAACACGGAAAATCAAATGGACAAAACGAATAACAAAAGATAACTAGATTTGCAATTGCAAGCAATAGCTGATGTCGCCCCTGGCAGCCAATTCGATGATTCCATCTTGTTCGCAGCATCAAAATCTACCTAGAAATCAATTTTCATTGAATTCCGACAAAGTTGAAATTTCGACGTAATTTGGCGGCCATCTTGAAAACGGCAGCCATGTCGGTGCATGCACATCTTCTCATAGTGGTCCAACTTTGTGCCAAGTATCAATGAGTTCTGTCGAAGCATCTCAGAGAAAATCACTGGACAAAAAAAGGTGGAAGAAAGAAACAATAATGAATAATAATAATTATAATAATAATAATAATAATAAAGAAACGGGCAAAGAACAATATGTCGTCCCGACTACGTCTGGGGCGACATAACAAGTATATTCATACTTCTGAAAATCGGCTCAACAGTGTCTGATGCAAATATATATAAATGTAGTGTAATGGAATTAACAATGAAGGGATATGGAGTAAATGCAAATGAAACAAAGTCTCTACAAATACATGGTAATAATAAGCAATTGAACAACGCTTTTATTGTTGTTCTTCATCTTCTGTACCAAGTATGTAAATCGACTGTTTATAAATAATGTAAGTGAATTTGGATACTTGCTTTTCTCCGCCCGATAAGAAAATACTTACGTATTACAGACTAAAAATATAAAAATATACTTACAGATCTAAACCCTAAACGGGTTTGACTTCTCAATCGATAACTCAATCTTTATTTGCAGAAAAAAAGACTCGTTAGAGTCATAGCAATACAGTACAAAAAGAATACAATACAAATCGCATGAAACATACAAAAATCATATCTTTCAAACATTTCAAACTTTCAAAGTTTTTTTTTTAATATTAAAATAGTAAAGCTTAACCTTCTCCCCTCAGTTCTAATGACCTCTTTATGAAAGAAACGATAACATGCCACCATGTAGGTCACAATATGGGACGACCACATGGAGACACACGTAGGGCAAAAGAATGGCAGACGATGATGAACAGAGCCAGCCTTTTGTTATCCGGGGATATTTTCACGATCATCCGTCTACTTGAAGACCAAGCCGCCGGTTGGGTTTCTTTCGGTACGGAAAGGCAGATAAGAAGTTGGTGCAATGACAAGCCCAAAAAGACAAGGAAACTGTTGAAGTCATCAATCAGAAAAATATAAGAAAGAAAAAGAAAAAGGTGTGTGAATCCAGAATGTTGCACAAGCCACCAACAGCGACTAGCCGCCTTTATAGCAAGGGAAGCGAAATCTGGAAATACCGCTCAACAGACCAAAACTACGGATTCTATCCAAAATGAAGAACAGGAAACCACCGTACCATCCATAGACGTGGATTTGTCGGAAATACCAGAAAGAAATGTCAGGTAGATAGCAGTTATGAAATACCGCCTATACCTGGCAAAGATATCATCTGACAATGAGATACAGCCGAATGAAGGAATGGTACGGAAAGATGCCACGCCCAAACCGAAGGTCATTTTTAAAATAGTCCTAGATCGATATAGTGGCGTGTGTGTCATGAAATTACATGGAGGTAACAGTTTGATAGCAGCTGATGCAGATGACTCTAAAATTGTATGCTTCTCCACACAGAGAGACTCAAAGAGCTGAGGAGATGGCCAGACATGCAGAACAGAAAGAAGTTCTTGTACAGTGTGGAACATCTCGAAGCAGTTCAAAAATTAGAACGTTTTAACTATTGATATGTGATTTAACGTAACTTTTAGCAGTATTTCAGCTATTTCATGACGGTCAGTTCTAGTGGTGGAGGAAGCCGGATTGCCAGGAGAGAACCACCGACATGTGGCAGGTAAATGACATACCTTATCACTTACGATTGTCGAGTGTACCTTTTTTTGTAATGTACAAAGTGGGACGCGAACTCACACCGCAGTGGTGATAGACTACAGTAGTTGTATAGGTAGTACACTACCTTAACCACTCGGCCATTCAGGCCCCTTTAACAATTTAAAAGTAATGAAGTTGTAATAAAGGGCGAAATAAGCCCCGACCCTCTTTAGCCTAAACTTTCTTTTTTCTTAATGTGTCAGTCCCTTTTATCCCGAAACCCTAGAAAAAAAGAAGTAAACAAATGTTCAACGGGTTTAGAATTTGAAAATGAAATTGCCTCCGAAACCAAGGGGCATGGTGAGAAATCACTCATGAATAACAAAATACAAAATACCAAAGTTGCATTATAAAATTTTGTGATGCATTACACGTGTTTTGAGTAACTTCTTATCAGCAGCAATAGAATCAAATAAAATGAAAAGTCATAATCCAAAAGTAGTACGAAAATGTAACTCAATCCCAAAAGTATTGAAATAGGAAGCTAAATTCAGTATGTAGAATATACATCGATTGCAATACACGGGATAAATCCTCCGTATATTAAGGCGTTGGAATTTTGATAAAAACAGCGAATCTCTATTAAAAAAAACACAAGGTAAAATTTTCATGTCAGACAAGTCTGACTACTGGCAAAATAACCTCCCAAACCAAGCCCAAAAGTTGCGAAGTGAATTCATTATTCATACCCTCTTTAAGTTTTCACATTAGGGACTTATATTCATTTTCATAGGTTGAAAAAAAGAGTAAACATTTTGGGAAAGGTAAAAAAATTGAACTTTCTTCAAGTCAATCGTAATACTACTCCACCTTCAGTCATCACGTTACGACATTCCTGAACTTTTATTTAAAGGTGTTCTACAATCAAAAGAAAGCTTGGTCCATACAGTCCTTTTGAAATATGCAGAATCATTGAAAATTGATGTTTACATTTTCACTTGGTTGAAAAACTGGTTTACTACATGTATATCTTTCGATAGGACATTTGGGGACGGAGTATTTTTACTGAAAAAAAAATCTGGATACATGCAAACATTTCATTTTTTCTTAATTAAGACAAACATATGGCAAAATGAGGGTTACTTTTTTATACAAATTTATGAATATTCATAGGCAGTTATACCACGTGACCATAGTGAAGTGCCTGAATCCACTTTTTCAATTACCAGCGTTATACGGATAATATTATCTTTTTCACCGTATTGGACTCTAATTTTACCTGCACAAATAAAGTTTCCGGCGCGAATTTCATGAAATAAATGTGAAATCTGTGTAAATGTTGACAAAATTGAGACAGTTTCATAAGGTCCTCATCAAAACCATGCAATTTTTTACATTCGTGGGAACCTTTATTTCATTTCTGTTGATGTAAGTAGGTATATCATTGAATTATTATTGTTAAACACTTGCATATTCTTTCATGAGAAGTTGTTTACATCTTGAGATTACTTGACTATTTCAATTTCAAATCACAGAAAATCGACATCTTGCAATATCTTGACAAAGACAATACTACTCAATTCGCTTCAAATATTATTTCCTTCTGGGAACCTTGAATTTTTAAGATATTTTATTCATTTGAATGTGTGGTGAATGAGGGAAACATAAACTCTACATTTTATTCATGTAAAACTGACATTTTTATAAAATGTCCGGGCCCTTCATGAAAATGTTTCATTCCTTTTCACAATGTATTTGATATTTTGACGCCATTTTGTCTAAAAATGGCGATATATGCAAATGAGCAAAACGGTAAGATTTTGCCATATGATTTCCCATTATGTCATGTGTTTGAGATTCATGTCCTCCCCAATGTATTAGCCTAAATGTTGTGCTTGTTCATCAGCTTAATTTAATGCCCCCGTCACACTGGATTAAGTTCTTACTACGTTCTCTCGTAATCTTAAAAACTCAGCTGAACGTGAGAAGAACTTGCTGAACGCAGTAAAGACATAATAGAATCTTGTTTTGCTGTAGTGTAAACTTTATTGGACGTAATACAAAAAAGTGCTTTTGTCGGACAACGGATGACAGTGACTGTTTTTGTTTGATGATGATCCCGCATCCGTGGGTTAATGTAAACATTAATATGGTGTTCTTCGACAATCAGCAATGACATACGATCAAACCGATAGGGTCTGTCTTGAACTATCTGTGAGGTATAAGCAAAGGTCATTGTTGAAGGCCTCATGGGGACATCAAGATGAAGAACGTATAAAAGTGTTGTTCCATTGTTTGGTTCTACCATGTTTTTGTAGTGACTTTGTCTCATGTGCATTTATTTCATATCCTTTCATTATTTATCAACAGTTTCAACAGTTTCAAAAGAGATGTATGTATCTCTTAGAATCCAATTAAAATATATTCTGCACTTGTAATGACTTGCTGACGAATCGGAACGAAATTGGCAATGTTTTGTACAGGATCTTGCATACACTGGTGTGGTACAAATTTCTGCAGTAATGGTTTTATATCAGAGATGTTTAGAGAAATGTTACACCTAAGTCGTTAACCACTTGCTATCTTGTTGACCAAAAGTCATGTAGCTTTATACTGTATAATTCTGATGAGGAAAGATAACATGAAAACACAAAAGATCTAAAATAGCCGAATAACACAACCACATACCACAATCAACAAGGGATCTGACCAAGAATAACATAAAAAGCAAAAGACAATGATCGTAAACAACGATAGGAACTCGAACTCGGAATAGCATGAAAGGACACATTTTCTTAGTCGTTGTATTTAATAGAAAATTACTATGAATTATATTTTACTCTCGCATTAATTTAAATGAAAAAAAAAAATCTTTGGATTGGAATTAGTACATTTAACAGGCTATAAAGAAATATATACCTCAATTGCAATATATGCAGTAATTTTTTAGCACATGGCCGAGGGGAATTTCTAGTATGAATTCAGACAAAGGGGAAAATCTAGTATATACTCAATTTTCCCCCATCAAATTTAGGGGAGAAAATTGAGTATATACTCATTTTTCCGGGGGAAAGACCAGTATATACTCATTTTTCCGGGGGGAAGAATGAGTAGGGGGAAATTCTAGTATGTGACACCGACACTAGCAAAAGCCAGCGGTAGGGTTAAACCGGTTGATGGGTACCCAGACCTCCCCTTTATCTGTACCCTTTCCCTAAAGTTTAGTAAACATACGAATAAAACCCAATACAGGTAGACTACTAACTCTATGACCACAATCTTGAAAGGAGAGAATATGACAATACGTAATTTTCAAAGATGGGTCCAGGGGTGCTCGCCGCTAAACTGTCGGCTAGCTAAAGGAGCATAGTCTGCTAGTAAAACACTGTCGCACTACGGAAGAAAAATTCAACTCAAAACTTCCCGCAGGATTTGGTCAAGAATCATCATATATTGCAGTATCAGTGAGAGGCCAGTATGTATTTAGAATTTTCAGGTCACTAGGATCTATATGTACATTTTTTTGTGTATCACGATCGAGCCTTCTTTTAATCACATATACTTTTATTGTTTTTCTGATATAACAAATTTTAAATAGTTTTACAGTATTCATTAGGTTCGCGTTCATAAAAAGAAAATGTGGAAAAAAACATCAATTATTTTTAGTTGCTTGACCCGCATTACCTGACAATCTGTGGGAAACTGATGATTGTACATGTAGTTTGATTATTTACCCTTTTATAGATAAATGAAAGTACACTTTATTTATTATGTGGTTATTATTCCTCGTACATCGCACATTTACAAAATTATTTCTCGAATGTCGAAGAATTAATGTAATGTTTTATTCACCTTATATTTTACGACATCACCACTTTTGTGAACCTCAATTTGTTGTACCTGAAGACGTTTGTATCCATACAGAGTGCAGACATTTGGTCATCGGACTCTGTTACCAAGGTTTCAGCATCATAAACTTCATAGGTTAAAAAGCAAGCATAAAACCGTCTGCGTCGGAAAAAATAATTCCAAGTTATGAAAGTGCAATATTTAACGGAAAATAATATTTTTAAATAAAAAAAGCATGTCAATGGAAAAGGTAAAATATATCTGGAATATTTCAATACAATAATTAGCGATTTTTAGTAATTTGTATTGTTCAGATGAAAATCTCGTCTCGCATGGCATCTCATGCTGTCGCACTAAATGTAATACAAACGGAGAATTCCATGCTCCTAAAACAAATTACTAATACATTTTTATGTAGTATATATTTCTAGGACGTATGATACATCAATCAGTGCTGTCGTACATTTGATGAATTTTACACGTCTATCTTGTTGACTTAAGTAAAATGTGCTATGATATATATGACCAATCACCATGCCTTTTTCACTCATTTAAACATCTCGTCGACTGATAAATTGAAAACAAAAACAACCCTCTGCCTAATTTGTATGATTGAACCCATATCTTTCTCTTTCAACGTTTGCATCTAACCTAACTATTAATTAGTATTTTATGCCCCCGTGAAACGAAGTTTCAGGGGGCATATAGTTTTTGGTCTGTCTGTCTGTCTGTTTGTCCACAAAAAACTTTAACATTGGGTATATCTTTTGAATGGTAAAGGACAGGGCTCTCATATTTTGCATGTGTATTTCTTCTGGCAAGACATTTCAAACGATGCCAAATTTTTGGATCTCGTGACCTTAACCTTGACACGTGATGGACTTTTTGAAAAAAATAATAAACTTTAACATTGGGTATATCTCTTGAATGATAAGTGACATGGCTTTCATATTTTGCATGTGCATTGCTTGTGGCAGGACCTTTTAATTTGTACCAGAATAGTTGACCTTGTGACCTTGACCTTGGCCTGTGAACAACTGCATAAAAACTTTAACATTGAGCATATCTTTTGAATGGTAAGTGATAGTTCTTTCATAGTTTGCATGTATATTCCATGTGGAGAGACCTTTCAGTTGGTACCAGAATATTTGACCTTGTGACCTTGACCTTGGCATGTAACTGTCTGGTAAAATTTCANCATTTATATATGTAATATATATATCAACTAGAAAACACGAGGGGACTTTATAAACATAAGTGGATGATATAAATCGGATAATGGTTTTTATGAAATAAAAACGATACGCTAGGCTATGGAATAGCCTTGGATAGAAAATTGCGTGTTTGATTGACAACGGTGTGGTGGCTCATGATGTATTTGTATACTCAAATCAATAATTTTCGTTATTTTTGTCATGTCGGATTCTAAAACTGGACCATGTACAGCTCGCTGATCACTCTTAGGTAAAATCACAATTGTGTAAAATGGTAAAACTGGAGAAATTAAATGTTGTTCTAGCGTATTTAATTCTTCAAAAAGAGCTTTATCCATTTCTAAATTATTTATCATTGCTTACACACATAAGAGTTACACGTTTTACACACAATATGCTTCACTCCTTTTAACATTTCTTTCAACCTCTCATCTTTTGCATTAAATTCTTTCTCGTGTACTTGGCATCGAAACATAACCTTTTACAGCACACACAAATAAACGCCGGTAGCTCTTTATTCTTCCGCAAAACACACAATTCTATCTCTTTCTATCTTTCGTTCTCCATTGCTTAAGTATCTCCACAAACTACAATCACGCTTTGTTTTAACACAAAAGTCTTTTATAGTATTTGTATATTATTGATTATTGCACAATAC
>MJUU01057159.1:65501-123088 GCA_002080025.1 Modiolus philippinarum | reverse complement strand
TCCACAGTGCGCTACTTCTGATCATACTCTAGTATGGTGCCGAGTTTCAAATTTGTATCTCTTATAGTTCCAGAGCTATCGGGGAGCATTACAAACGTACGTACGTACGTACGTACATACGGACGGACTGCATTACATAATCCCCCCGCTTTCGCTAAGCGGGGGATAATTACATCATAAGCTATAAATTCACAAAAATACATCAAATTCTCATGAATAAAAAATTCACTTCCATCAAGCTAAAAATTGACTTTCCCTATTTTCCCATTGCATTCTATGTAAATTTAGTGGAAACAAATGGCTAAAAATGAGTAAACTTTGATCTCAATTCTAGAAAAAGCAAGTATGGTGACCAATACTTTTTATTAGCTCACCTAGCCAAAGGCCATGTGAGCTTTTGCCATCACTTGGCGTCCGTCGTCCGTCCTTTAACTCAAACTTCAAAGATCTTCTCGTCTTAAACTGCTGTACCAATAAAAACCAAACTTGGCCTGCATCATTACCAGAGTATGCACTTTCAAGTTTGTGATTTTTAAGTTAGTAGACCGAACAACATGGCTGCTGTTACTGAAAATAAAACACATGGGTAAATTGATGTTTTTTGCAAATAACTCGAACTCCGTTACAGATATCAAAAATCTGAAATGGCGCAAAAATGACCAGCATGAAGAGATCTACCTTTCCTGCAATTTTGACGCAAATCCGAATATCCTTCTTGGAGTTATTGCCCCTTTTCCGTATAATTTTCGTTTTTTTTGTTACTTTTCGTCTCGTATCTTGAAAATGATAGAATATAGCGGTGAAGTTTAAATTACAAAAATGGTTAGCATAGTAAGATCTACATGTCCCGCATTTTTGAAGAACATCTGACTACCCATGTAGGAGTTATTGCCCCCTTTTCTTTGAATTTTTATGATTTTTATGTTTTTACTTTTATTTAAAAAATAATTTGAGATAGAAGTTAAGTTTGAATTGTAAAAGTGTTAAGTTTATAAAGGACTACAATTTCTACATATGTCCTGCAGGTTGGTATCTCATCCAAGATGGTCGCCAGCGGGGAACATAGTTTAACATAGGACCATATGGGAAACGTATTCAAAGATCTTTTCTCTGAAACTTCTGAACCAATTGGAACCAAACTTGGTCACAATTGTCTTATGGTAGTCCTCTCCAAGGTCTATGATTTTTATGGTAGTACTTCATCCAAGATGGCCGCCAGCGGGGAACACAGTTTAACATAGGACCATATGGAAAATGCATTCAAAGATCTGCTCCTCTGAAACTTCCCAGCCAATTGGAATCAAACTTAGTCACAATAGTCCTTGGGTTGTCCTCTTCAAATTTTGTGATTTTTATGTTCATACCTCATTCAAGATGGCCGCCAGCGGGGTAAATAGTTTAACAAGGGACTCTATGAAAAATATATTCAAAGATCTAGCTTCTCCTCTGAAATCAATTTAAACAATTTTGATTAAATTTTAGTATAATAGTCCTTTGGTGGTCGCTTTCAAAATTTGTAGATTTTTATGTTCCTGCCACAACCAAACTGGACTGATGCGTAGTATGGATAATAATCGATGGTCTTTTGGTGACGTTGAATAAAACCCAGTCACCAGGTGAGCGATACAGGCTCATGTGAGCCTCAGGTTACTGATTTCGGGTAAGTATGATAGGTTTTTCTATTGTGCTGACTTATAACAAAATCTCATAGATATAAATATTACTGTCTATCTACCTCAACAAAAAGATAAAGAAAAGAAATCTTCAGGAGTTAAGTTTGCTGGGAGCGTGGGAACATTAGTACTCAGAAACGGAAACTTCTTGTTGTGAGGGTTTAGGGTAGTAGACCCAGGGCAACCCCAGAATTTCCCATAAATTCAATTTTCTTAAAGTTTGCAGTTTGAAACAAATACGCACTGTTATGCTTCCGGAAATAATTCTGAAAACCTTTACCGCAAGACTTTTGACTTATATTTCACAGAAACACCCCTGTTTTAGGAGTCTTTAATTATGTTAAAAATCAACATAAGGTATATATTACTGTACTGTATTAATATAAAAATTGGTATAAAAATTCACAGTAACTTGGGTATTTTGTTATTTGCCAAACTGCTTTGTAGTCTTATAGACCTCAATATGATAAAAAAAATTTCATAAGCATGCCATAAATGTTGATTTGCAGTAAAAAAAAGAAATTAGCTGTCAAAACATTGCTAAAACATAGCTGCATTCAATTTTTTTCCCAAAAAAAACTATAATTCGATTTTCCCTAAGAACTGGGAAATTAATGATGATCCACATATATGACTTATATCCAAATTTTATTAAAATTCACCGTATTGTTTTCTCACAATGATAGAAAAATACATACACCGTCTTAATATTTCTTAATTCTGAATGTAAAGAAGAAAGAATTGGCTCCCTTGCCAAATATCTTACTTTCATCAATTTTAATATTTTAAGCTAAAAATATTTGATGTAGTAATTATGAGGTACATTTTTCTAATTTTTTGAAATAAGTGTATTTTCAAGATAAAATGGATATTTTTTACTTATAATAAATATTCTAAATCTTTTGTTTTATTCATACCAACCACAACAAGTAATTGGTAATATAAAAAGTAGTTAACTCCTCCTACCCCAGGTCTACTGCCTTAAACATATGATATTATAAATTATAGTCGGACGTTAAATGGGTGTAATTACATAATTACCAAAAAGAATCACAAGAGCCAAATAATGAAACGCTGTACATTGTCTATTTTATGATTATCCCCGCACTTTTCTGAAGATGTTTTGGTCCCGTCCGTCCGTCGGTCTGTCCGTCCGTCTGTCCGTTAGATGGACCTTGTCATTGGAACTCCTCGCTCATTTTTGGATTTAGTGTTTTAATTTTGTTATAGAATTGTTGCATATATGCTGCAGATGTGCAATAAGCTTTCGGATTTTTGATATTGGTCTTGGTGCAAACAAGAGGCCCCAAGATGTCTGTTTTATATATGTGAGCTTGTCAGTAGAACTCCTCCTACATATTTGGATTTAGTGTTAAAATTTTGTTATAGAATTGTTGCATATATGCTGCAGATGCGCAATAAGCTTTCGGATTTTTGATATTGGTCTTGGTGCAAACAAGAGGCCCAAGATGTCTATTTTATATATGTGAGCTTTTCAGTGGATTTCCTCCTTCATTTTTGGGTTTAGTGTTTTAATTTTGTGATAGAATTGTTGCATATAGTCTGCAGATGTGCAATAAAGTTTCAGAATTTTGATTCCGGTTCCGACTTTGGTAAATTTCCTGAAAGTCTCAAAGACCACTTATTTCTTGGAATTCTACCTAGCAACCATACTGTTAGGATTTGTTTCTATATGGGCAAACATTTTCACCAATTGGTTTTCAAAAATGTTTGATTCCAATTTTGGTAAATTTCCAGAAAGTGTCAAAGACCACTTATTTTTGGAATTTTCCCGAGCAACCATACTGTTAGGATTTGTTTATTTTAGGGCAATCATTTTCACCAATTGGATCTACAAAATAATTGATTCCAAATTTGGTAAATTTCCTGAAAGTGTCAAAGACCACTTATTTTTTGGAACTCTACCTAGCAACAATAGTGTTAGGATTTGTTTCGATTAGGGCAATCATTTTCACCAATTGGATTTTCAAAATGATTTATTCCAAATTTGGTAAATTTCAAGAAAGTCTCAAAGACCACTCATTTTTGGAAATTCTACCTAGCAACCGTATATCCTTGTATACTTTCTTAGTAAAAGAAGTGACTATCAATAATTTGATTTTAAAAATGTTGAGGAAAATTGCCCCAAGGGTCAATAACGACTGTTTTCTGTGTCAAACAGATAAGTGCGGGGATGGCCATCTTTTCTGATGGCACCACTTCTAGTTTCTAAGTTATTATATGACGAAGACAATATGTTAGATGTGCAAAGATATTTAACCCTGTGTGAAACAACGGCAGTAGAATACCGAAGGAGCAAGGGAAGGGAATGAATGAAACCAAATAATATCGATTGATTCTAAAAACTAAGGCTCATATTCTCTTAATGACGAAACATTAATTGTCAGAATTACCATTTTGCAGAATTTATCTACTATTCCGGTATTTAATTGTTTTACTGTACGAATATTTAAATGAACTAATAGAAACCCGTGGATGAGGGTTACGAATGGCTCCTTTACTCAGAATGGAACAAAAAATAGAAATTTTAGAGAGCTATATTTACTGGAATCATTTGCATTATAAAAAAGGTTGAAAGGTAAAGTAAGTGAGAAGCGAACCGTCAATCAAAAGAACGAACAATACATGAACAATAGCAAAATCAGACACACTAAGAAACAAGGACACCACCTGAGTACGGGACAAAAAAGAAAAATGAAGACACACATACAGATGAACAACACGGACCCAATAATAAACCATGGGTGAGATCAGGTGTACCGGTAGAGTAAGCATCTCCTGCTTCTTATAAGACACCCGCCGTGTTGAACATGTCAACTCCGGTAGTAAAGTCGAATCCGATAGAGGAAAAACAAACTTTAGTTGTAGAGGGAAAGATCTGTTGTCATCTGGGAAACAGATATCCCATAGCGATCCACAAGATCGTGATGTTGACCGTAAAACTTCTGTAGGGATGACTTTAAGTTTTTTGTAACGTACCTTTGCTTAAGTAGGCCATTTGTAAGCAACTGAGCCCTATCAAGGAAGTCACTGTAACGACCACAAGCCCTTGAGTAGCGAATGAGTTGTGAGATGTGAACTCCATATGCTGGTGCTTTTGGAATGTTGCTACAAAGAAAAGGGAGGTTGACTATTGGAAAAGTAAAGTCATCGCGTTTGTCATACAGGCTAGTTTGTAATGTACCTCTGTTGTCTTTTTCAAGATGAAGGTCAAGGAACGAAGCCGATGTGGATGTATCCGTAGTATCCGTAATTTCAAGCTCTTTTGGATAAATTAGATGAAGAAAATCACCAAAGCGAGGGTTGTTTAATGATAAAATATCATCTATATAACGGAAGCTGAAATTAAAGGACTGGGCCAGTTTTTTGTCTTTATTTTGAAGAAGCCCTTCAATGAACTCAGCCTCATAAGAGTGGAGAAACATGATTGAGAACTATTTTATATGATATTATTTTAAATCGTAAAAAAATGTTTGACGTTCATGTGATACTTGTATTATACAATAATGGTATTTTGTAGAGATCTGTTTAAACCAATATCAAGCGTCAGTCAATATAATTGATATTTAGAGGTCTATTTAAACCGATGTCCACCGATACAAAAGACCGTAATTGTTTTATTATATAATTAAAAGGAAAATATATATACTACTCAACAAAAGAAACGATATGTAGTTAATTTTGTAAATATTTTTGTATTTCGCAATTTAAAGTTCTTATTTTAGTGTATTAATATATTCAACGCCAAAACGCATTTGTTTATTCCATTTTTAGATCAATTCCGAAACGGATACGATGAAAATCCGGAATACACGGATGATTTAAATTGTTTGATGTCAAAAATCGGGACACTTCATCAGATTAACAATTTCCCATTTCAAAAAGTTGAAAACAATGTCTCATTTCGATGCCCCGTTCAATCCAAAATCAACGTGAACAATGAATTTTCGCGATCAGACCTTCGATCTTGATTTTTGCACTCTCAATTAATCGTTATGCGAAAAGAAGAACAAACTCAGGACTTTTGATTAATCTGAAGCAAATGTGCCCATCAAATGATTAATCACGTGACAGCGGGACCTGTGAGACGTCGCAACGTCAACATCGCGTAACACGCTTTTACACTTTTGAGAACGGTAGTTGAAATCAGAAAGTAGGCCTGAGGGATTCATGATCGACACCACAACAGAATTTGGAAGTCAGTCGGTTCGAAAATATGGTGGTTTGGTAAAAAGAAAATATAGACATTCTCACTATTTAGGTCTGGAAAAAGAAATTCTGGATAATAAACTTGACCGTGACCGGAGAGGGTTCAGAATTTTAAGACATTTTTGGGCATAAAGTTCATTCTTACGTGCAAAAAATACATTTCATCTTCGAGTTGTTGTTCTCTGCTGGAAATTTAAATGTTAATATTGATAAAATATGTGTATCGTTTCTTTTGTTGAGTAGTATATCTTACAATAATCTGTTAAAATAAAATTTATCAATCTTCATGAAAGTTGAAAATTCTTGATCAAAAACAAAATTCAAGAGAACTGATTTTAAATTTGTGTAAATTTGACAAAATCTGGCTAACAGAAGACTTATTTGTTCTATTTTGGCATTTAGGTAATATTTGATTTCCAACGATACCTTCTGACATCGACGTTGTACGTACCGATTCTGAAATTCCGTACGTTCGCGAAATATGTCTTGACCAATCAGCGACGTCGTGAACAATCACAATCCAAGAATGCCGTACAATTTCTGAGTTGGTCCATTGTGCACTGTGCTTTGTGACTGACAGTGTATATGTTTATTGCAGGTGGTAAAGGGTTATTTTTGTGCATCGTGATTTTCATTTTCAGGGTTTCAGTGATTGATTAATGCCCTTATTTCACTGTGTTTCGTGCATGCAAGCCAAATTCTTACTTTTCGTTCATCGAATTATTTATTTTCTGTTTTTTTTTTATTTTTTAGACCTTCATCCTTGACGTTACATTATCTACATAGTATATATAATCCAAAATGCTAATAAAAACAGCATACCATGAAAATGTCATCTACATTGTACATCTAGTACATTATTTTGTCTCAACAATTAACTATATTACATGTATAGCCATAGGAACATATTTTCGTCATTAATTGCACAAAAAGGTCAAGATAAAATGTAATGACTGACCTGTCTCGGTCTACCGATCCATATATTGAAGTGAATAGGCCGCCCGGTCAAGAGAAGCAATTGTAAAAATAGAATAAAAAAGATAACAGGAAACACCTACAATGGCCGAAAAACATAGCCACATGCCACAAAGTTATAGGAACTGCACAAGAAAAAAACCACAATAAAAATACAAAAGACAAACGTAAACAATGATAGAAACTCGGGACAGTCGGACTTGGTACCGACACTAGCAAAAGCCAGGGGTAGGGTTAAACCGATTTATGGGTACTCAAACCTCCTCTTTCTATGTCCCGTTTCCCTATAGTATAATAAACACACGAATAAAACCCATACAGGTAGACTACTAACTCCATGACCACAATCTTGAAAAGGAAAATGGGGAACAAAACGTAATTTTGAAAGATGGATCAAGGAGTGCTCGCCGCTAAACTACCGGCTAGCTTCAGGAGCCTAGTCTCCTGGTAAGACACTGTCGCCAGGCCACTGGACCCAAAGCTAATTCAACGGACACGTAAGTTTGAAAACTTTGACAAAAACAAAACAAACAATTACGTTCTTTAAAATTGGGATGACCGATTTCTACTACTGCTCACTGCTTGTTGTATGTTTATCTTCATCATTCTCAATATTTCTATGGTAAATCCCCATCTGTAGCGCTAAAAGATTTTAAATGATGTTGTTTTATTTTTTGTCTGTGTCGGTTTTTTTTCTTCCTATTGAGTTCCCGACTATATAATTTCGGACCGATGACGGAAACCGCGATTTCGTAATTAATTAATTAAATTAATTAGCTAAGTGCGTGCACAACTGCATATATACCAATGAAATTTTAAAGTGGCACAACAATCCCAACTTTTGGATGAATGAAGCTCATTCGTAGTATTTGTTTTTTCTGCAGCAACCTGGCTAACAAAAGCGACTCATTATTTTAGTAGTATAGATACTTACATGCGAAGTAGTAAGAAACGTTTAAATGTGACCTTCGTTAATCGATGGATTATACATTATTTCCTACTTGACGGAATCCATTATTCTGTGATTTACTTGCTTTATTTCGTAGGTGAACTGCGATTAATGGACGGCTTGAATGAAGAGGAAGGACGGCTGGAAATTTATCATAATGGTGATTGGGGAAGTATTTGTGGGTACGACTTTCAATCTACTACAGCTAAAGTTGCTTGCAGACAGTTAGGGAAAAGGTAAATCAGACAAAGTGTACATATTTTATCGTTTTTCTCTATTTTGTTTCTAAAACAATATCGTCTAAATAAATCCTAGAAAAGTACAGGAAAAAGAGGACAAAAGCCAATATCCATAGCTGGACGAACCTGACAAAAGTTGGTGTGAGCAGCCTCGGAATGTGCGAATGGTAAAAGTACACTGGAGAGGCCAAATTTTGTCATTTTTTTTCAAATTTTCCTGGGATGCTTACTCCACAAACATGTTTGAATTTCGTCTAATAGATGATATCCAGGTTCTTGTTGTACACTCTGATATCTATCACTTTGTAAGAGTTATCTTTCTTGGATGTGAGCTGCCACAAATAGTTTAGAAATTACAAGTAGATATTTTTTTCACACAGATACAGTTGAATTTAACTTTAATGATCTTGTATTGATTAATGAATTCCAGAACTCATTTGATGAAACATATGTTCTCTTATACTACCACTTTTTTGTACTTAGAAACTATGAAATCAATTGCCTGTCACTTACAGCAATTTTTTATTTCCTTTTGGCATATCTCTAAAGAAATGTTCCAAAATATTTTCTTTCTGTTACTTCGTATGTTGACAACTTTGATTTTCTCAGAAATAATTAAGTTTTCGAGAAATTCATGCTAGAATATTCTTCTTTTCCGGTAGTGTTAATTAAACAGGGAATGGGGAACCAGTTAATGTCCACACTGGGATCAGTCTAAAAGTATGAATTAGGGAGTGAAGACCATGAACTTGGATATGGTCTATTTTACGGATGTTTGAAATTCAAGTTGTAGTATATCATGACTGTAGTATAACTTCATACCAAAATACTGTAAAGGTCCATTTGCACAGGATAAAGAATAACGTTAAACTAAACTAATATACTAAAAGTTTTCTTTCCTTTGCGTTTACATGCATGTTATCTGAGGCGTGTATTTTAATTTAAAAATGACAAAAAATTTTTAATTAAAGTTTTCATTAGATCTTGTTTGTAGAAAACACAAACTTGAATTGTATCTACTTTTATTTTTCAATCAGAGTCCAATTCCCCCTATCAAACATTTATGAATTTTAAAGAGTGAATAGTTCATTGTGTTTGCATCAATTTCATGTTGCAGTCAAGTTGCAAGACCGTTGCCTTCCATTTCGTAGACATCAACAGTATTTTGCGCCGTATGCATTTTTTTTGGTTTGCATTTTCATGCTCAATATACATACTTTTCCCTGACCTCATACAAATTGACATCCTTCACCCACATGCATACAGTTGCGTTTACATTAACGCTGTCTATTTGAAAAAGAGAAATTCTATTTTATTCTCTTTTTTTATAGGTAACTCAATTTCGTTACATTTCTGGATTTCTTCGCTATTTTCTACAAAATAACTATACAAGTGGGGCAATTGCCCCGCAAGATGTTGACATATTGTGTGGAAACTACCCCAAAAAGAATAAAACTTTTTGTAAGTATTAAATCTCCAACAAAATAATGTATAGAAAATACTAATGAATAAAAACTTCTACCCTTCCGCGGGGAAATTTCCCCTCACCATAGTAATCTGTGTATTGGCAGATGCAAGTATCAACACATGAGGTTACGTTACATTGCTGACATTGCTTAAAACCCAAGAGGGGAAACCTCCCCACGATAATTGAACTGATCAACTTTTTACTTGAATACTGAAAAATTAATTACCTAGTATATGCCATGTTGAGTCTCATTAACGCAATGTAAATACCGACAAAACTGGCAGTTACGATGAATTCGAAAACTATTCGGTGGGGAAATTTCGCCAGAAGGTGAACAGCTAATCATACTTTACCCTCGACATTAAAATATAATTGCACTTATATTTAATCTGATGAAAGTTGTCCAGAACTAGAGTGGGGAAATTTCCCCGCATGATTTTTGAAAAATTTTCATCGCATAAATAGTTTGTTGAAAATTAAATGAGTGGAGAAATTTCCCCGCAGGAGATCTGGACAAAATTTCATCAGATTGTAAACTCAAGCAAAATTTTGAACAGCCGAGAAAGGTCTGTGGGGAAATTGCTCCACTAGCATTAGTAGTATTTTAAAAAAAACTTTATTTATACAGGAAATTTTTCGAATACATGCAAATATATGTTTATAAATATTGTTATATGTGGACAATTCTTATTAAAAGTTGAATGACATAATTTTCAAAGCGAGACAGGAAAAATAAATTGTCTATAGAATGTTTAACATTATCTTGGAGTTAATGAAAATATATAAACACACAATATGACGTTTTTTGGGATATTGCAACATAAATCAAAAGTATTCTCGAATTTCATAACATGCATTAGCATAATACATGCATTTTGTTACCTTTAAATGTTTTCTTAAAAATAACATGGGCTTAAAATATTCTTCTAAGCTTCCGACATGAAAATAGAATGATATGAGTATACTTTGTATTATATTATGCAATAAATAACCTGAAGGATAATGATGTTTTGTAGATATTTGGTTTTCATAAATTAGAATTCTATCATAAGGACTGAGATAATTTAATTTATTTTGCAGGTTGTATTTTGCAGATAATAAATCTATGGCCATAGGAGAAATGAAAGGATATGGAGTGTATGTACATGTGACAAAAACGCACACGATGCATAAAGAACTCCAGTTTATTAAGGACAGGGCTTTTATTCCTGTCTACATAGTGTTCTTGTTTACTTGCAATAGTCTTTCAAAATAGTTTCTTTTACCTTAAAATGTAAATCTCAGAGAGACACTTACGACAAATAAGGCGTATAAAGTTTGCAGTTGCCAGGGCATTATGTACCATAAATAAAACGAAAACTGCCATATTTTATGTGAAGAAATCTTGTCACAATTCTTCATAAATCATTACAATGCATTTAAATCGTATATTAGAACGGATATTATTAATTCCCCTATCCACTACAAACGGATTTTAGACTCAATTTAATCAGAAGTTATTTACTCCCCTAAAAAAGGTGTGAAGGGTTCATCAAGTGCCAACGCTAAAACTAATCAATTAAATCGTTTAGTCCCCTTTACAAATCAACACCCATCACATTTTGTTATAAGTCGATTTTATTAAAGAATCTGTCATACTTACCTGAAATATGTAATACAAAGTATGGGTCAATAAGGTCAAAGTTTGCTCATTTTAAGCAAATTTCTCACATAAATTTTAATAAAATGCGCTATAATGAAAAATATATAGAGGAACTATTTTCATAACTTTTATCCAGGAGAGTTTTGTTTATCTTTGTAACCCGTATTCGACTCTGTATTTTCAAATGCGCAACTGCATTGCCCAGCACAACAGTGTCTATCTACATTAAAACGTTGAATCAATGTTAGTAAATTGATATTATATCAATTATATCAGTGTTTTGTAAATTTTCTAATATATGTTTGGACATGCAGTTACTTACTTAGATGCAGATACTTGTATTTCTATACGGTTGGTAGAGATTAACACAAGAAGAAAGTTTCAGCACTTATTCGAGCAATGACCAGTGGTAACAAGTCAATTCTACATCACCACATAGCCATTTTTCGATAAAATGCTTCTCCTCACGATCCAATGTAGCTGTTACATATCTGTATTCTACAATATATATTTATATTAGCTTAAAAACAAGTGTGGTCCCTAATAGATACCTCGATCGTCCCTGCTCGGCAGCTAAAGTGATGTGACTAATCAAACTGACATAATGAGAATAAATAAAACGCTCACTGCACTGTGAAATTGCAGTAACTTACAAAACCATAATTGTGGATGCCGTATTAACCAAGACCAACCTTAAGGATGGTCGCTGCTCAATTTTAAAATAGCAAGGATTCCTATTAAATGTGATTTTTTTGTTAGAAAAGTGTAAAAGAAGTTATTTAAGCCAAAAATATTAAAAGGTTACCGATGAAATTACTGGTATACAAGTGCTTGAAAAAATGGCGGGAAACTGAACTCCTCTGCATTTTTCATAAGTTTAAGACGAGGAGTGTTTATCAAATAATGAATCTGATAAAACAACACCAATGGAATATGATTTTGTCAGAATGCTCCAAAAGATGTAAAAAATGAAATTATGGAATAAAATTAGGGGGTCACCGGGCAAAACATTATAAAGCTTTTAAATGGATAAAACCAGAGAAATCCGAAAATCTGACAGAAATACATAAACATGACCAGCTAACATCCTTAACACCAAATATCATTGACCTATCAAATATATACTGTTTTACGACAGTACCCCCTGCGGAGCTATTGTATTTCAGTCCGTATAACGAATGCTACCGGATAGTTTTCATGTACTCTTAGTTTGACGGCAATTCAAACTATTTCTTAAATTGTATTGAGGGTTACGAGTACAACTTCTGCCACAGATATGTTTGTTTTTAGGATTAACCTACATTTTATGTATTTGTTAGTGCGATCCAAGTTTGATTTAGCACTGAAACGTATGACCTTACCACTTGCTCCACGGAGACGACATGGTATGAATGACAATTTTACATAAATATATACCTTATTAGTGTATGCTGAAAAATTATTTTTGGAAAAAGCAGTGTATGATTTATGATTTGAACCTACAATTGTAATTTCTACCACTCTTAACCTTTTGAGCTATTGGGACACGTAATAGTTATTGCTTACTAAACAGTTTTTCTTTGTATTCAGTGAAAAATAAGATTGCAAAAATCCTTGCCTCAAGTAGGGCTTAAACTCACAACAAAAGAGTAGTGAAGCACACGTTTGTCCAATCACTATACCCATTACGCCACGACGACTCGGTAACATTAAACGAATTTTTAAAATAATAATACTTCACCCTATAAGATCACTGTACCCGATAAAATGATTGTTGGTCAATTGGCGCATTGTTGGTGTGCAATACGCAAGACATGCATGAATGAACTGCATCTTTAACTGCAGAAAATACATACTTATCAGAATTTTTTCGGTATTTTTTTTTCAAAATTACTTCAATATCATGTGTCCTTTAAACTTACGCTTTCTCGTGAAGGAATGATGAGAGCAAATGGATTTAGATTAAGATGTTTCAGTCACGGCCTAATTTCTCTATTAATTTACAATTTCTCATGGTACTTTTAAACATTCTTCTGTGTTTTTTTTTCACTGAAGAATGGGTCAAAAGATGACTTGTGTTGATACCAAGCTGTCATGAACAGAAATCAAATGTACGATGTAGGGCGTAGCATTGCGGTAGATTTTTGTAGCTGTACGCAGCGTTTTTCTGTAGGTCACTTTTTCGGATTGTTGGAGTCCAACACTTTTTTTACTGTACGCATTGCTGTAGTGAAACTATACGCATAGTTGGTCTCATTGTATTACGAAAACTGTTGTTTTATTCTTCATAATTGGGAAATAATGAATTTTTTTCTTCATTTTCTTCATCTTTTTCAATTAAAAGTCACCCAGAGTCAAATAGAAATATTTTCAATCGCTATGCAGATATATATAATTTTTAGATTGCTTTGCTGTGTTTTAGATTGACGGTACGGTTTCACCTACTTTACATTCTACTTGTTAGGGGAAATAGTCGCTTATACCATACTTAAAACCAAACTACATTAGTCGTGCACACGCTATGTGTCCTCCGTGACTGGAAAATGTTTCTTCACTTTTCTATCATTATCATAGTATTCCACGTTATTTGAATATTTGAATATATGCTTCTGATAAGATGCAACACTTTATTTTACTATTCGCATGGGTCTTTAAGTATTACGGGAATGGTTGTTTTCTGCATCATTATGATAAAAGGGTATTTTTTTCTTTATTTCATCCACAGAGTAAAAATATAATAATTTTAATCTTGATAAAAAGGTTACTTTATTGAAATCGGTCAAAATACTCTTAAGTTATATAAATGTAGATATTTAACATTAATACTTCATTTTTACCCTCGTCACTGACAGTGAAAGAGATATTCGGAGCAGCTCGATTCCATCGTCAGTCAGTGTAATATGAAAATACAAAAAACACCCCCAAGTTGCATAATAAACCTAAACAGTAAATTCTACTATGTTACACACGTGTTTTAAATAGAAACTTTTCATCAAAAGCTTTAAAATCAAATAATATGAAAAGACATAATCCAGAAAATATCGAAATAGGAGACAAAAATCAGTACCAAGGACATCAACTGAGTGCAATACACGGAATGGAGCCTCTGTATTTTTAAAATAAGAAAAGTTAAATTTCCATTAAACGCGAATTAAAATTTCCATTTCAGACAAGTCTGACTACTGGACTTGTGAATTTCTTCCGGGATCTCTGGTCCACCAGCAGTGACAACAACTCGAGTGGATTGCATAAAAACATAATTTTTGCATAATTGTTTTGAACATATAAATTTGATTTAAAATGGACTATGTTTTAGAGGACGACCATTTAATTTTCGATGGGGATTTTGCTTAGAAAAAAAAATTCCAAAATTATTTATTTACATGTTATTCCTTGGCAAATTAGTTATTTCCGATAAATGTCACATGATTTTTTTATTTATATACCCCCCCCAAAAAAAAAGATCAAAACAAATAGTCGGCCCCTTATGTCGCTCCTAAATTTATGAAAAACATGACCTATGATTTTCATTCTATTTCGGTCCTATTCGGAAACAAAAGATTATCGCCACTGGCAAAACACATTTCCATACCTTAACATGTTTAATGCTAAACGCGTTCAAAATTCAACACAGTTTTTGTGTAGAATCTAAACACAGTTTTTAGAGTGTATGTCAAGATTACGTCTAAGTCACGACTTACTATGTTGAGGTCACGACTTAATACATATGTCGGAAGCACGACTTAGTATGTGATGATCACGACCTATGATCACTTATTATAAAGTAAAGAGATCACGGCATACTAAGTCGTGATCTCGGTATAAATTGAAAAAAGAAACACGTCAGTTTGATGCTAAAATAAAGTCTGTAGAATTTTCTCTTAATTGTTCCCAACCATTATTTAAATAATAAAACATTGGTTAATTACGTTACTCGGTAGTTTCAAGACGGGGGTTGGACATTTTTCGGGATGCCAGGATTGGAAGATTTTAAGCTCGGGAATTCGGGAATTCTATAAATTCAGCTCTGAATTTCTGGAGTTAAATGCACCGGGATTCGATATTTCATCGGTGCTAAGTTCCACTGAGTCAATGATTTAGAGGTCAAGTAAAATTAAAGTTGGGATTCCGGGAAGAGACACCCTCCGCCCCCTACCCTTTAAATGACGATCGGATTGTGTTCTTTACAAGTTTAAAACAGCGTTCGAGAAATATCTACATATCACACACAACATGTGTACATATAACGAATCTCTGTAACGCACATCAGAGTGTAAGAAAATATTTTTTACACACGTCGGCATACGTTGGTACTAAGCGTTACAGTATGATAAAAATAAACTAAATGATATTAAAGCAAGGGAATTTTTCATTTTGTGAACACAAAACACAGAGGAAATGTCACGAATGCAATAGGAACCACCAGAAAAATCATGAAGAGTGCTTAACCTGGTACCTGCATCAGTCAATAAATAAATATGCAAACGCGTTATTCAGGAATTCAAAAATTAAATACGAAAAGTATTTCAATACTAATTTGTGATGATTTAAGGAAAAGACAACTATCCAGAATCGGTTATTTCACAAAAATCGGCGATTTTTAAGAAAAAATGATTGTTTTAAAGAAAAATTTAGGAAGAACAAAACATCATTTCTATAAGTCATGTTACAAAAACTTTTCATTTTCTATGGTTACTGAGGAGATGCGGCTCAAAGAAATCGGTCTCTTCCTTTTGTATTGTAGATATCCAAACATAAAATGCACCCAAATAAAAGTTTTTTATATGCGCCAAATGAAGTGATTTTTGCGCCCATTTGAAATAAATTTTGCGGCTAAATGAAATGCCAATGCGCCCAAATGAAATGCGCCGTACTGAGGAGATGTGGCTCAAATAATTCGGTCCCTTAATTCAGTATAATATATAGATGCTGACAATATCAACTCTTTTGACATGTTTTAGCACAGTAGAAGCAAGTATATCTACTTTTAAAGACTAGCGGGTTGTTGGCTTTGAGCAATGTATTTCAAGGGAGAATAATTTCTAACTAATAAGTAAATATGAATCATCACTTCTGTCTACTGTCGTTGTTGTTTTGAAAGGGGATTTATTTGTAAAATTTTGATGCGGAATGAATTTGTCAATTTAACGATATTTACAGAAAACTTGAACTGTAAAAAAATTAACTGCTTCATATCTTCTAATTCATCTTAGTGCAATCAAGGGTTTACGATAAATTTTAATGTCATTGTGTCACTATTGAAGTAGCTGATATCGCTCATTAGCAAAGGTTATCAAAACACAGAAAGACATAAACCCCTAATAAGATATCCCACTGGTATTTAATGCAGAGGCCATACATTCCTCTATTAAACATACCAAAATGACAGAAACAGAAAATCTTCTGTTGCTTGATTTTATTATCTTATTTAATTGTATATTGCCTCCTTATCCCTTTACTGGTAAAATGAGTATTCTAATATGACGTCCTTCAATCGGCTTGTGTCAATAACCGTGGTAAAATCCGCATATATTCGTTGGTTTTGTCATGAGAATCGACGGTCATAGACAGTTTGACGATAGTTGTTGCAGCGTCATAGAACAAAACGTCATACTTTACGGGGTAAAATGGCTGATTCACCTATGAATACATAGACGATTTCATCTTTTCTTTACCCTATAAGTGTCATATTAGAATCGAAATAATTAACGGGAGCGTGAATATATATTGATTTTACCACCGGTTGGCCCTTTATGCCTTTATTTTACCCCTCGCATACGCTCGGGGTAAAATATTTGCCATAAAGGACCAACCCGTTGTAAAATCGCCATATATTCACGCTTCCGTGAATTATTTCTTTATTATTTACTTTGTACAGCGACGTCATTAAATGTAACCAATACCCTGCATTCATTCTTCTCTTTCATAATCTAAAGTAAAATTCCTGAAAGACACCTCCCCCTCCCTGAACTATTAATAAAGGGCTACGCCGAGCGCAGCATGATACGACCGCAGCATGTCGACCACTGAAATTTGAACAAGTGTAAACTAAAATGAATGTGGACACAGTAATTTGCTTGACACAATAAGGACATTGACACAAAAAATAACTGGACGCATACTAGTGAAAATAAAACTTAGCTCTTTTATTCCCTTATTATTAGGATATTGTACGAGCTAACAAATTCTGTTGACTACCAAGTAAAAGCTCCAAAGAAAAAACTCAGGTTGAAATCCAATGAAATTTCACATATTTTGAAATATTGCAATTTGGCCCATTTGACCCATTATAACTTGGAAACCGAAGAGCAACACAAAATATACTGCCATATTACTGAAAGTTTACAATGAGAATATTCCAAATATGAAACTCCCATCAAAATCTCTATTGAAAAATAAAGATTTCACATATTTCTAATAATTGCAATTTTGGCCCCTTTGACACCTTGTAGCTCTGAAACGATAAGAGCTATGCCAAATCCGTTCACATATCTCTAAAATCTTACTATGAGAGGAACCCAAAGAAAAAATCCAATCAAAATCTAATGAAAAATAAAGATTTCACATATTTCTAATAATTGCAATTTTGGCCCCTTTGACCCCTTGTAGCTCGGAAACGGTAATAACTACGTCAAATCCGTTGACATCTGTCCGAAAGCTTATATTGAGAGGAATCCATATAAAAAATTCCATCAAAATCTGATGAAAAATAAAGATTTCACATATTTCTAATAATTACAATTTTGGCCCCTTTGACCCCTTATAGCTCGGAAACAGTAAGAGTTACACCAAATCTGTTGACATACCTCTGAAAGCTTGCAATGAGAGGAATCCAAAGAAAAAAATCCCGTCAAAATCTGATGTAAGATAAAGATTTCACATATTTCTAAAAATTGCAATTTTGGCCCCTTTGACCCATAACAGCTCGGAAACGGTAAGAGCTACGCCCCATCTGTTGGCACACGTTGAAAGCCTACAATGAGGGGAATCTAAAGAAAAAAAATCCATTGAAATCGGATGAAAAAAAATAAAAATTTTAGGTAATCCGCATATTTGTTAATTTTTCAAAAGGAATCCATAGCAAAAAAAACCTGCATCAAAATTGGACTAAAAATAAAAAAAAAAATAAAAATTTTGAAATTCATCCCTTTTGGGCCCCATTTATCTCGTGAACGATACAAGCCACGAGAAATCCGTTGGCACATAAAGATTCTACAGTCAAATATTTGAAAACAAACCCTTTTTGACCCCTTTTTTTAGTAATGGTGGGACCATAACGACCAAAACTAAGCCAAGCCTTCCTTTTGTGCCAAGTTACATTGTGTAAAATTATATTAGGATTGATCAACTGGAACTTAAGTTATTGACCAAAAATAAAAGTTTCTACAGACAACGACGACAACGACAGCATCATACCATTATACGACCGCAAAAATGTAGAAACATAATTCACATGAGGTCGTTCACCCAATCTGGGTATTTATGCCTTGTTGCCATGCCGTTTGAATTACTCTCTAGTATAGTTCGACAGTTATGCGGGGGCTGCGTGTAAAAACATATATATATATATATAATATCGGGTTTTAAACAGTATCGTAAAATATCAAATCAAATCAAATCAAATATTTATATTCATATAAACATAGTTTGTGACACAAATAAAACTAAAACAAGCAAGTAAAAAAAAATAACAGAGTTACTAGTCCCCTGTCCTCTGTTCTAATAACTGTCTTTTTTATACTTCCAAAGCCGCATGGAAATTTGACATCATGTCATTTTCGCCTTATCAGTAATTTTAAGCTTTATCAAGCATGTTTTGTAGTTCAGTCTAATCATTTTATCGACGAAGGTTTTGTAACCGGGAGAACATTTTGACCTAACTTTTCAAAATAATGATGATTTTGAATGTTGCAGCAACCTTTGGTTGTTTCGATATTCAATCGTGTCTTGGAGTTTTTATGCTGTAATAATGTGAAAAACAAGATGTGTTTTGTGAAACACTTATGCCCCCGAGTAGAAGTTAAGAAGATACATTAAGCAACTTTGAACAACAATTAAGGTCCTTCTGACAAAATAATTTGTAGAAATAAATTCTGGTATCATCTGAAAAGTTAATTCACATTAAAAGACGATTGCGATTTCATGCAAACATAGAAAACCCCAATTGACCCCCTCTTATCATTATCCAAGCATCATCAAGAAAACAATTTTCACCCCTCCCCCTTTTTGGATCATTCATAGTTAACTCATTGTGTTCTGTATATCAGTGTTGTCAGTACTTTGATTTCATCAGGAATATTTTCACATTCTTCATCAATACTGGTTCCCCAAAAGTGGAAGAATATACAGAAGTGAAGAATGTAATCATATATATTTAAGCAACATCCCTCATCACTGATATATTAGTGTTTATATCAATACCTGTGTAAAGAAATTGAACAAATGAAAAACATATGCTGTATAATTTTAAAGATCATTTCAAAACAAATTCTATATAGATCAACATGATCAAGGAACATTTTACCATCAATGGATTTAATGTTTCTATATATAAAATAAAACAAAATTTAAATTTCTTAATGAAATTTCACCTTGCAGTCAAATGCCAAGGTCAAGGTCACAAGGTCGAATATTCTGGTACCAACTGAAAGGTCTCTCCACACGAAATACACATAACAAAAATGAAAGCCCTATCACATACCATTCGAAAGATATACTCAATGTTAAAGTTTTTATTCAGTTGTTCAAATGCCAAGGTCAAGGTCATAAGGTAAAAAATTTCGGTACCAAGGTCTTGCCACAATAAATGCAAATACAAAATATGAAAGCCCTATCACTTAGCATTCAAAAGATATACCAAATGTTAAATTTTTTGCGGACAAACAGACAAACAGAAAGATCATAAACTATATGCCTCCCGAATCTTCGATTCACGGGGGAATAGAAATGGAAGGTCTGCAGGAAATATCAACTACCTAGTTTCTGTAGTTTGTCTGACGTACAATTTATCCAAATTTGTGAAATTATTACCCTGCTTTGAATATCTCATCGTTAAGAGTAATGCAATACATGTTTATTTTCGTGTAATACTTGAAAAAAAGTAATGTCTTTGAAACGTTGGGGGATCGCTAGATCTCCAGTTTAAATTATCTTATGTCCAGGTGAAAAAGGGTATGACTTTGTAGGAAGTATTTTATATATTACACAATTGAGATATCGTATATGTTAAGAAATTAAAGTCAAGAGATAACAGTTACAAGCCACAATACAAAGGGAACTGCGCGAAAAAAAAACGAAAATAAAAGACAAAAGTCATAATTAATTAAAGAACATGGAACAGTCGTACTTAACATCGGCACTAGCAAAGGCTAGCGGTAGGTTTGAACCGAATGATGGGTACCCATACCTCCCCTTTCTCTATCCCGTTTCCCGAAAGTATAATAAACAGACAAATAAAAGCCAATACCGGTAGACTACTAACTCTGAGAATAATAAATAATATATCTATGATAAAGTTTTAACAGTTTAAGAGAGATATCTAATATATTAGATAGATGAAAGATGTGTTTAATATGATATGAGATATCGAAAATATTAAATAAGATATTTCGATTATCATATAAGATAGCTTATGTATTACATAATGAACCTCAAATATGTAAATTTGAATAAGATATCTGATATATGTCATCTAAAATAGCGATAAAATTAATATGAGACAGCATTGCATGAATCCAAGCATCAATCAATTTTCATGTATGTTCAAATACATCAAATTTACTAAGTCACTAAATATTCTAAATTTTCACAGAATATGTCCAATAGACAATTCCGGACATACGGGATACCGATTTTTTTTTGAGAATGTGAAACTGGGGAATCAGTAGTGATCGTAGGGAATAGGCCCTAGTATAATAACTTTCCTAAAGTGTTAATGTAGAAAATAATGCGTGTTTATTTACTTGCCAACAGCACGTTTAAAGAATGACATATTAACTTGTAATGATACTGTCAATCAAATGAACACATTACACATCATTGACCGTCATGCAATGTGAAAATGGACGCTTTCCCGAAATGCAATGCTAACGTGGACGCCTCACCGGATGTGTTTTTCTGATTCTGATTCTGATACTGTCTGAAGCCGGGGGCGTCAGACAATAATTCAATAAGCTTTTCTACAAATTCTAACAAGAGCTGTCGCCGAATGGCAACCAAATATACCCCCGCTCACTGAACCCTGAATCGATATGGTAAGTGTAAATCTAAGTGGGGAGTGGACACAATACAGGTGTGGACATAGTATAAGTATGAACACAATAATATAATATTCAAGAAAGAATATTTCACAAAGGTTCCAAAGAAAATACTCTGTCGAATCAGACAAATATAAAATTCACCCTTCTTTCCCCTCTTTAACATTTAATACGAAAAAACATAAGCGTTAGAGAAATTTCATTACAACACTTTCAAAAAAAACTTTTCAAGAGAATTGCAATGAAAAAAGGTGTTTTTCTCCCACAGTTTGATTTTATCTATGCTTTGAATTATTTCTTTGATAAATTTCCAAGTCCAAAAAAAAAATCAATGCAGAAGGAATCAACGAAAGTCCAAGTCAAATTACCTCCCCTTCCTGATTCCAAAATAAATAATTATTTTCCTTCATGAACTTCTCCATATAGTGTTCTTCCTTTGTGTAAAGTTTCATCAAAATCCTTCAAGTGGTTTATGAAGAGTTGTGCTTACGAGGTCACCCATACATAGGGAATCAAGGAAAAGTCAAAATGTCTCCTCTTCCAGGTTTCAGAAAATACTTATATGCCTTCATGCACATCTCCATATAGTGTGCTTCCTTTGTGTAAAGTTTCATCAAAATCCTTTCAAAGGTTCAAGAGGAGTTCCGCTTACGAGGTCACCCATACAAAGGAAATCAACAGAAAGTCAAAGTCAAATTATCTCCCCTTCCTGGTTTCGGACAAAAATTATATTTCTTCATGCACATCTCCATATAGTGTGCTTCCTTTGTGTAAAGTTTCATCAAAATCCTTTTAAAGGTTCAAAAGGAGTTCCGCTTACGAGGTAACCCGTACAATGGGAATCAACAAACAGTCAAAGTCAAATTATCTCCCCTCCTGGTTTCGGACAAAAATTATATTCCTTCATGCACATCTCCATATAGTGTCCTTCCTTTGTGTAAAGTTTCATCAAAATCCTTTAAGTGGTTCAAGAGGAGTTTGTGCTTACGAGGTAACCCATACATACGGAATCAACAAAAAGTCAAAGTTAAATAATTATCTCCCCTTCCCGGCTTCGGACAATAATTATTTTCTTTCATGCACATCTCCATATAGTGTCCTTCCTTTGTGTAAGGTTTCATCAAAATCCTTCCTTTTACAAAAAAACGAGATCAATTCCAATCCCGGCACCCCAATTCGAGTTCACTAAGTGTTTCGAACATCTATTTCGACAAATTAGACTTTTGCTAATTGGCCGTGGCCATGTTCATCATCAGGAGCCCAAGCCAAATTGTTATAAAGTAGTAAGATCTGACAAGTAATAATATAATATGAAGATCGTCATGTAAGGGGCTCTTGAATACTTGATATATCCACTTATCACAAACCCACCGAAACTTATCAATATCTACAAAGGTCATCCTGTCACCCGTCTTCTAATTTTAAAGGTTTGATCAAAGGGGAAACAATTCGATTCAAATGATGCACTAATAACGGAGCAGATTTACAACAACAGTACAATACTTTTAAAGATCGCCCTTTACTTCGCGGATACAAAGAACATGAAATTGAACGAGCTTTTCATGAAGTATTACTTATAAACAGGGAAAATACGCTGAAATGTAAACAAGATAAAAAAGTTGGGGACGAATGTCCACTAGTCTTTTCTACGAGATACACACCTCGAGCTAAACTACTTCAGAAAACTATTTTCAAACATTGGAATGCATTAAGAGCAGATGAAGAAGCAAAACTTCTATTTGACATTAAACCAATATTTGCATATCAGAGACACAAGAATCTAAAAGACATTCTTACATCAGCTACATTAAAGTGAAAATATCGATTAGTCCTAAAAAATTAAGTATACAAGCTAGCTCTTATCTAAAACCAGATCACTAGGTGTAGAGCCCCTAACATGACGATTCCAATATTATATTATTACTTGTCAGATCTTACTAATTTATAACAATTTGGCTTGGGCTCCTGATGATGAACATGGCCACGGCCAATTAGGAAAATGCTAATTAGTCGAAATAGATGTTCGAAACACTTAGTGAACTCGAATTGGGGTGCCGGGATTGGAATTGATCTCGTTTTTTTGTAAAAGGGATGTTACTTAAAATATCTATTATTTCATTTCTTCTCTTCTGTGTATTCCTCCACTTTTTGGGAACCAGTATTGATGATCCCTTGTGTAATTCAAGTATTGATAACACTGATAAACGGAACACAATGAGTTAGCTATAAATGTTCCAAAAAGAAGGGGAGGGGTGAAAATTGTTTCCTTAATAATGCTTGGATAATGATTGGAAATGTTCATTTGGGTGACTTCTGTGTTTGAATCCAATTGCAATCATCATTTGATGTGATTAAACTTTTCTGTAAATACCAGAATTTATTTCTACAAATTATTTTGTCAAAAGGACATTCATTGTTCAAAGTTGCAAAATGTTTCTTCCATACTTCTACCCGGGGCAGAAGTGTTTCACAAAACACATCTTGTTATGTCTATATTGGCCTGTCTTGCTGCTTTACAAAATTGATTGTGAGGCCATACCCTTATTATACGTGTATTACAGATTCTGAAGTATCATCTTTATACCGCAAACAGGGTTTTGGAATATATAGGAATCACCCTGTCCGTCTGTCTGTCTGTCTGTCTGTCCACACTTCTTGTAAGCGCAACTCCTCTTAAACCACATAAAGGATTTTATGAACTTTACACAAAGGAAGGACACTACATGGAGATGTGCATGAAGGAATATAATTATTGTCCGAAACCAGGCAGAGGAGATAATTTGACTTTGACTTTTCTTTGATTCCCTCGTAAGCGCAACTCCTCTGAAACCACAGAAAGGCTTTTGATGAAACTTTACATAAAGGAAGGACACTATATGGAGATGTGCATGAAAGAATAAAAGTATTGTCCGAAACCAAGAAAGGGAGATAATTTGACTGGGACTGATTCTTTCTGCAATGATTTTTTTGGACTTTAGACAATTTTTCAAAGAAATAATTCAAGGCTTAGATATTGTGAAATCAAACAGAGGGAAGAAACACTCTTTTCATTTTATTTCTCTTGAAAAGTTGTTTCCAATGTGTTGTGATGAAATTTCTCTAACACTTATTATTTTGTGTAAATGTCAAAGAGGCGGAAAAGGGTGAATTTTATTTTTGTCTGATTTTGAGAGTATTTTCATGGCACCCTTACGAAAAGTTCTTTAAAATTATATCATTGTATTCATACTTGTTTTATATCCTTACTTGTCTTGGGTCCACACCCGTATTGTATCCACATCCACTTAAATTTGCATTTACCATATCGATTCAGGGTGCAATGAGCGAGGGTTATATTTGGCTGCCATGCGGCGACAGTCCTTTTTCAAAATTAATTGTGATGCCATAGAAATATTATTATGGTTTTCTTCAACATAAAAGTATGTAAAAGCGTATATGGAGATTACGCATGCCAATAGACAAGGTAATTCAAAGGTTTGGAACAACTTGGTTAGGCGAGGCCTTAATCATAACATTATATAACAAAACGAGTCCATAACCAATCCAGTATATCTGAACACACACTCCTCTCATGTTTGTAGTTCAGTAGTATTCTTTCTTTAAAAAATCCACTATATTTCTATACACTCCTCATGCTTTTCTATCATAATATTGCATTACTATACTGGAAGTGTCTCGTATTTGCTATCATGAATATGCACACAACGTTCTTTCGTGTACTTTGTTGCGAGGTCCGAAAATTTAAGGGATATTTGTTAGTAAAACATCAGGATATTCATTGAAAATACATGATTGTCCAAAAAGGGGATTGCAACCCCGAACCCCCTTTGGATCCGCCTATGAATCTTATAAATCTGGCACACGCAAAAAGGCATAAACAAGATCTTCGAATGCAGATTTATACTGTTTATGACTGATTAAGAATGGACTATATTACAGATTACATAAAACGATACGACGGAGACACAGTGAAATCAGTATCTTCCAGGAATAAAGAACTTTTATGCTAGTTTGAAAGACACTTGTTGTAGTTCTTTTTTTTCTCTTTTGTAAGTCTAGGTGTTTTCTAAGAATAACCCTTCGGCCACTCCTTGTACAGAATCTTTGTAAAGACTATGGATGACTGGTTATTGATGATCGCACTTTTGCCAAATTCATAGTAATGATTCGTTTTACACCAGTATCAATTTCACCGTACTATCTGCTTCATCAGTCGATGTAATCAATGTTTTGTGGTTCCGTTGTATGCACCCTTTGGCAGTGTAACAGTGTACTATAGCAATTTTGCCCCATTCTTGTCTTTTTGGAGGAAAATTCTGGATCGATCCTAACCCCCTTCAAAATAGATACGTTCCAGTTCTTTTTTCCTCTGTAAACTTTAGAAGGCAAAACTTGATCAGTCAAGTTTTTTTCCTAATGATCATATTAGCCGGTTTTCCCGCGACGCCATCAATAGTATTCGCAATGTTTTTTATCATCGCTTTTCTTTTTCCTCCATAACAACACGGTGAGGGTATATGATACGGTGTCAATAGCATTTCAGTGAATATACAACAGATTCATGTTTTAATTAAAACTTCACGTGCATTTTCCAACTGATTTGTCTTTTTGTCTCTTATGTGTTATAACCCCTTTTCAATTTTTGAAGATGCTCATTGTGAGCTCATTGGTTCACGTACAAGATGTACAACAAAACCTGACAAAGGTGGGGGGCGTCTTATCCACTTTCCTGTTATTTTTAGTAGTTTCATGACAATATAATCATCATCTGCAGGGAATAAATAATATCTCTATGAAACTTCATAACTAAATGCTCTCGTGAGGCCACATAAATAGGGATTGGATTGTTGGCAGGAGTGTTATTCGGAAAAAGTACTTTTCAAACCAATAATGAACATTGTACATTCATATCTAAATTAAAGGAGGGAATTTTAGCATGGGGGAAAACTTGTGCCAGATTTTCGCGTGAAAATGGCTCTGATAAAAAATTTCCTAGACGGAAAAACGGGCATGGGGAACACCGCTCTCTTAACTTCTATTATTTTCCGAACGGTTCCTTGACGAACACATTTGCCATGTTTTTAAGCCCACATAAGCATACGTTGTTGGTCGGCTTCAGAAATTTGTTATAGGTTTTTGTAAGAATGGGGCGTCTGTTATAGCGGTCTCGGGAACGGGATAATATTTGGACTCCCGTGCCATTTTACCAGGAACTGATTGATCTTAATTGGGCTAATCAGGGGAAATTTATCTCGTTAGAAATGTACCCCGTGGATACGTCACCTTTTCTGAATATCAACTCAGCGGGAAATCTAGTGGTATAAAATTATCTCCCTTCTAGAAAAACTCTTTTGTGTCTATATAGTTTTTGGAACAAATTTAAGAGCATGGCAACGAAAATAAACAATCGACAAAATGTCATGATTTCAAAAGAAATAAACAAATACAGTGTTTAGTGAAAACGTCATTCAATTCACACATCTTTACTTTGTTGTTAAAAAGTGATTAAACTGGCTTCCAAGAAGAGGTAATATGCGAATTCCATACATAATTCACTGCCGTGATGAAAATATTCAATGGACAAACTGGTCAAAATCAATTGCTATTAAAATGCATGTACCAAGACAAGATTATATGTACAGACAGAGTTTTAGCATACTTTATTTATAGTTATAGTTAAAGTTAATTTGGTTACTTAACATAGAGAATGTTGATGTCTCAATAAAAATATGTTAGCTAATCAAAGAAAGCAAGATCTAATCTGATTAGTTAGAATTTTTTTCTGTCTCCCGTTTAACGGTAAAGACGGGTGTGTCATTAAGCATCGTCCCTTGGCGCCATTTGCAGTTATGTTACCCATACTGCTATCCTATCTGCTCTTGGCACAAGGAGAGCAACCCTTTCTTGAAGCCAATTTATTAATTTATTGAATTATTTATAAGTTAGGCAAAGTCTGGGTGAGCCATTAAGCACTGTCCCTTGGTGCCTTTTGCAGACGTGTATCTCACCTGCATTAGGCACAAGGATGGCAACCTAGGCTTGCAACCTACATTACGCTGACTTAAAGACCAAACTGTCTATTCAGTTCAACCGTTGATTTTTCTTCTCAAATCTTGCGACGAAAGTAGTTTATGACTTGGAAGAAAAATTTTCGGCGAAAAAAATTGGTCGTCATCGACTTTATTTTGTCGCTATGGTAACTCAAAGTTGATAGTCTTTTCAGAATTATTGTTTTCGTTCACACTTTCTTTAAATGAATATACTATTTCTTTATTTTGAATTTAGAACCATAATTCTTTTTTCTGGTGGAAATATAGGTCAATACGTGTCCAATTAAAATTAAAATACTTTATTTGTATCACTGTGGGATGTTAAGAAATAACAATTTTCTGATTGCCGCCAAAAATTTTTTGTAAGATCAAAATAAAGTTATCCGTATAAAAAATGACCGTTTATTTTTCAACGATAGTCAGGCCATAACTCAATCTACCCGTATTCTACATTGATATGAAAAAAAATCATACGTCACCGAACTAAAAAAAAGTTTTTAGCATTTTAGTCTCTTTTTTATCGTTTGTTTGCCAGAATTACGTAATGTATCTGATGGTTATAGTACAGATTTCCCATAAAAACGAAGCAAACATTTTTTCTAGCCGTCAAAAGTAATGAATATACTGACAATCTCTGATATGTGTACATCCTATCAAGATTTAAATTCAATACATGCTCCATCAAAGCGTAAAGAAGAGCAGTACATTTTAGCAGACTTTGACCTTAAGTTGTATTTCAGAATGGTTTATATGTGCTGTCTTGAAAAAATAATCAATGAATCGCTAGCTACTATTGAAATATACGAGGCGGTAACCAAAAAATTAACCGAAATTTGTTGCGATGAATTATGGTTTATCGTTATTTAAGCAATAACTGTTTGGTGTCAAGGGGTATTGAGTTCCAAGGTGAGACTGAGGGCGTCTTGGGGAAAAAACCACAAGATTTTGTTTTCATTCTTTCCAGAGACACAAAGTTGTGTATTCTGACAGCAAACAAGGAATTCGAAACCAATTTTTTCATGAATAAGGAAAAATATAAAATTAGCTTTCATATCTGTAACCTCCAATGAAAAGTTTGTTTTACTTCGGGGCCTTTAGAAAATGAACCAGTAGTATAAAAGTATGTGCAGAACAACCAATAAACTCTCATCAATTTTTTTCATATTATGAAAAGGTCATTTTTCTATTTGAAATCTATTTTTCTCGAAAATTCAAAAAGCGTGACATTGAAAGGGGTGAGCGTGAGAGCGTGAATTATTGTTGGAAAGCGTAAATCTCACGCCGAAAGCGTGAGACTTGACAGGTCTGAATTTTTTTTAACAGTATATTATTTGAATGTCTTGGGGCGTCAAACGTAGATTTGACGGTCAAAAATGCAGTTTTCAGGCGACGCCCGAACATTCCCATAACTGTTATTGCCATTCTTATGCAACCAAACAATTCCGTGTCTTATTTGGATTAAATGTAGTTATAAGTGGACAAGGAACCAGACTTGACAAGGAACCTGCTTTGTCCGAGGTGTGTACATCGTGGAATTGACGGTCAGTTTTGACAAATCAAATTATCTGTTACAAAATTGTTGCAGTTTGGGTTTACCGCTCTTTACCAATTTTTATACGACCGCAAAAAATTTGAGGTCGTATTATGGTATGGCGCTGTCGTCGTCGTTGTCGTCGTCCGGCTTCGTCGTCGTCGGCGTTGTTGTCTGTAGACACATTTGTTTTTGGTCAATAACTTAAGTCCAAGTTGATCAATCCTCATGAAATTTTAACACAATGTTCCTTTGCACAAAAGGAAGGTGTGGGTGGGTTTTGGACATTTTGGCCCCTCCCATTTTTAAAAGGGGGCCAAATAGGGCAAAATTTGGTGTTTTCACATATTTGGCTGTAGAATTTTTCTTATTAATCAGATTTTGATTGGGTTTCTTTCATTGGATTACTGAGGAAATTTCCAATCAGTAATATGCCAATGGATTTCATGTCGCATGTACCATTCATTAGATAAATGGGGCCAAAAAGGGGAGATTCTCAAAAATTATATTATTTTTATTTCTAGTCCGTTTTTGATGCAGTTCTTTTTAAATTGATTCCTTATGAAAAATTAATAAAGCACTTATCTATTAGATTTTTGATAACTTGTTTCATTTTGGAGAAATAAATGCCCAAACGGGGTCCATATTGCAAATATGCAGATGACCTAAATTGTTTATTTTTCATCGGATTTCGATGAGATTTTTTTCTTTAGATATCTCTTGTTGTCAGCTTTATGTAGTATACCAACAGATTTTGGGTGTCTCTTACCGTTTCCGAACTATGAGGGGTCAAAGGAACCGTAATTGCAATTTTTGAAAATATGTCAAAATGTTTTTTTTTATTCAGATTTCAGATTCAACGACATTTTTTATTTTAATTCAGCTATCAGATGTATGACAACAGATTTACCGTAACTCTTACGTACAATTTCCATGCTTGTAGGGATGGAAAGGGCTAATTTTAATTTCCCTAGTTTGCGTCCAGCTAATTAATGTGTCAAGCTCCTTAATGTGTCCATCAAGTTACTGTGTCCACTTTCACCTCTTTCTTTGGTCGACATGCTGTGGTCGTATTATGCTGCGCTCGGCGTAGCCCATTTATTTTCACTTGATTTTGGTGTCTTTCATATTTGAGGTTTTTGTTTTTTCATTTCAATAGTACATGTTGTAAGTGTAAGGTGTATTGGAAAGACAAACTAATTTTGACTTTAGCTGTAACACTGGAGACATTTTTTTTTAAAGTTTAGCCATATATAGAGACATGTTATAGTAGTATTTGATGAACAACAACAAAAAAGTTTGTTTTTAGTTGTACCGAGGATAATAAAATGACACGGAAGAGATGAGTTTAGATTTTAGCTGTACTGATGAGGCAAATTATTTTTCAAAGTCACCATGTAATAAATACAAGGTCTTTTATTTTCTGATAATCTTTTTAATAACACGTACCATTTTTGCTATTTCATTATCAAGATATGGAAGGATATTTAAGCTTTGTAATCATGTATTTTTTTATTAACTGAAAGTATGAAATATTTATGCTTTAAGCTTTAACACATCAAAATCGTTCACGATTTATGCAAACGATGATTTAAACAACGAATATGACCTGTGCATGATATTTCAACCGAAAATAGATACATATAAATCATGAAATCAATTTTCAAAATAGAAAATTTAAAACACAAGATTTTTGTTGTTGCCTATGTGTTGGTGGTACTGAATAATGACGGTAAAAAAAATTGAAACTTATTACACTCGCTTGACCGTCGCAATAAATGTGCCCCATCTGCAAAGGATGTGATTTGAATTAGGTCGTGTTTACACTAGACGAAAAAGATCGATTAAAAAAGCATCGATTTCACGTTCAGTAAACACTTTAAATCGAATGCAATCGGTTTTAATTATGTACGTAAAAGATAAGTACGCATGTGCGGCGCAAAATTTCAAGGGTTTTAATATTGTAACAAGTGAAATTGTTGTTCCTCTCGTGTTGGTTCTTCTCTTTGTCCTTTTCCATAATCCGTGACATAAGAATTAACCGTGAAAATCATACGTTATTGAACTACAGAATGTAACGACACGTGTTCGTACCAAAATTAAAAGATTCAATGCGATTATTGCGGACAAATGTGCAAAAATGCATTCTAAAAATAATTACTTGTTTATATCGTATCGGTTTATATTTTAAGTGTAAACGCAGTAATTTTAATAAATCGATTGCAATTGATTTCGCCTTGTATAATGAAAACACGAAACAGTTTATAAATAGATCGATTTCTTCTCAACCCTAGTGTAAATGTTCCAGACCTTACGCGTATTTGGACCGTACGAGTACCGTCCGAACCATATGCGTATTTTTTTTCAAAATACCTATACGGTCGGACCGTACACGTACGGTCTGGGTAACATAATGCAAATATCAATTATATACAATTATGGTCTTTTGCAAAGGTCAGTATGAGTTTAAATAGACCTTAAAATATATAAAGCTCAACATGAACTTTTTTTGTCTTCTGTTATTACTATTTTTAGTTGTAAACTTGTGAAAATGTCCAGGAAAAACAAATTTATATTTGGATTATTTTACTGAATGCAAGCCGACACGTACAGAGCTTACTGCTTTTGACGGCTTTTTATTTTGAAACCACATTTTAGTTCAACAAACAAACACCCCAGACAAAAAGCCTTCTACAGACATACCTCGTGAATATATGTAGAGTTGATGATAAATATGAGAAAATAAAATAAAAATGCATCAAAATCAAATACAGAAATTGCTTAAAGAGCCAGTACTTCTCTTTCTAGCCAACGGTCTAAATGTAAGGGAGCATTTAAAACAAAATGTGTAAAAAACAAGTTTTAAAAAATCAATGGTTTCAAGTCGCAGTTATGCCATCCAAATCGGTCGCGTGCCAGGAGGTTAATCTTGCTCTTATTAATTTCCCGGTATATTTCATATCCTGATAACCGATTTATATTACTTTCTTATTGTAAATGTGTGAAATATATTTCGTAATTTAAATGTATTCGAAATTAAATGAATTTCATGAGATGCCCATATGGTCAGCATACCTAAATGGTCTGGTTGATCAGAACCGTATCAGTAGTATGTCAACGGATTTGGTGTGGCTCTTACCGTTTCCGAGCTACAAGGGGTCAAAGGGGCCAAAATTGCAATTTTTCTATGTATGTCAAATCTTTATTTTTCACCAGATTTGATGGGATTTTTTTCTTTGGATTCCTCTTGATCTAAGCTATCAGTAGTATGCAAAACGATTTGGTGTAGCTCTTACCGTTTCCTAGCTACAAATTAAAGGGTCAAAGGAGCCAAAATTGCAATTTTTCTGCATATGTCAAATCTAATTTTTCATCAAATTTCGATGGAATTCTTTTCTTTGGATTTCTATGGATGTAAAGTTTCAGTTGATAGTAATATATTTTGCATAGCTCTTACGGTTTTTGTCTCGCCCGCGACGGACATAACGTCATGTGACCTTGACCTCACTTTCACGGTCTAGAGGCCACGTTAAGTTTTTCTGCTTAAGTCCATTTCTCAAATAGGTAGAAGTGGTAGGTAGATAATAACTGTGTCAAGCTTCATTTTGTTTCCATCTGACTATTGTGTCCAGCTCTTTACTGTGTCCATATTCACTTTGAACTACTTTTGTTGAAATTTCAGTGGTCGACATGCTGCGGTCGTATCATGCTGCGGTCGTATCATGCTGCGCTCGGCGTTGCCCTTTCGTCTAGTTTTATTTTTCAGTCTTTTATTTTCATTTAAATTTCTAAAATTTTGCATTTACTTATTGTGTTTGCTGTTTCTTATTACTTTTCAATTTCTGATGACAGATAAATGATTTAGATGATTACTTAAAAATGTTTATAATTTTTTACTTTGAAGATTATATATAAAATATCTCTTTTTTGCAATCAGATGATTAAAATACTGATAGAACTGATCTGGTGCAATAATCGAATAATCAAAGTACTGAAAGCACTGATAGACAGAAACACAATGAATAATTAAAGGGTTGTGTGAAAGTTGTTTTACTTCTTGATAAATGCCTGATCTGCAGTCATGCATGGGTGTCATTTGTGTAACTTCTGTGTTTCCATCTAAACACAGTCATCATTTTTCATGATTTAACTTTTCAACTGATGCCAGAATTTATAAATACATACATGTATTAATTTCTCAGAAGCACATAAATTTCTGCTCATGCTTAATGTTTCATTACTGCTACATGGGGCATAAGTGTTTCACAAAACGCATCTTGTTGTGGTTTAACTTTTGCCATTTCCCCATTTGAGACGTGATTTTTAATTTCATGGTCTAGTGACCATTTAAAGTTTTGTGATAAAGTCAATTTCTGAGTAATGCAGAAAATCGGTAATATTATGTATGAGAGTTGGTCGTTGGGTAGTCTGTCATATATTCTTTGTCTTTGACCTGAGTTTCACAGTCTAGTGAGCAGATCCTAAGTTTTGTGATTAGGTCAGTTTCTCAGTTATCTTGGTAGGTCAAATATATTTGATATGTAGGTTGTTCGCAGGTATAACAGTCTATCATTGACCTTCATTTCACGGTCTAGTGAGCATGGTAAGTTTCTGATTATTAATGTTTCTAAATAACTAGTCATGTTAGATCAATGATACTTGATATATGGGTTGGTCTTTGTGTAGTACATGACAGTCTGTCATATGACTTATGTCTATGGCATCATGGCAGTCTCTCATATTACTTTTGTCCTTTACCTCAATTTTTTTTCTAGTGCGCATGTATGGTTTATCATTGGTAGGTCAATGATATATGATATATAGGTCAGTCTTTGATAGTACCTGACAGCCTACCATCTGATTTTGTTCCTAACTTCAATTTCATGTTCTATTGAGTATGTTTGGTGTATGTATTAGATACAGTGCAAGTGTAACTATAGAACTATCCGGTAACACCGGTTATACGGATAGTTTGTCTGCACAAGTAATCAAGTCAAAGTCCGAGGCCGGCAGGCCGAGGACTTGACCTGATTACGAGTGCAGAAAAACTATCCATGTCATGGATGTTACAGGATTGTTCTAATAGTCTAATAGTCACATCACTTTAGCTGCCGAGCAGGGATGAGCGAGATAACTATTAGGGACCACACTTGTTTTTAAGCTAATATAAATGTATATTGTAGAATACAGATATGTTAACAGCTACATTGGATCTTGAGAAGCATTTTAATGAAAAATGGCTATGTAGTGATGTAGAATTGACTTGTTACCACTGGTTATTGCTCGAATAAGTGCTGAAACTTTCTTCTTGTGTTAATCTCTACCAACCGTATAGGAAATACAAGTATCTGCATCTTAGTAAGTAACTGCAAGTCCAAACATTTATTAGAAAAATTTCAAAACACTGATATAATTGATATAATATCAATTTACTAACATTGATTCAATGTTTTATGTAGATAGACACTGTTGTGCTGGGCAATGCAATTGCGCATTTCAAATATACAGAATCGAATACGGTTTTATTTTTTTTTCTGTCTGAACAGTCATATTACAGATTTTCCTTTGATACGACATAATTAATTGACTAATATGAATCGTAATATTTAGTCCTCTTTGCAGCGAATTAACTCTCTTTTTCCTTATATAATGTTTATTTTAGAAATTTTGTAAACTGTTTCCGTAAAAAACATGGTAACTTAGATACTAGTATATATATTTTTCGTCGTAACCAATAGATCTGATCATATACAATCTAGTTACAAAAATATATAAAATTCTCATGGATAAAAGCTCTGAAAATAATTCCTCTAGATGTTTCGTATTACAGCGCATTCTATTTAAATTTATGTGAAAATTTCGCTAAAAATGATCAAACTTTGACCTCATTGACCCATACTTTTAATTACAGATTGCAGGTTAGTATGACTAAGTCCTTAATAAAATCGACTTATAACAAAATCTGATGGATGTTGATTTGTAAAGGGGACTGAACATTTACATTGATTTACATTGATAAGTTTTAGCGTTGGCACTTGATGAACCCATCACACCTTTCTTAGGGGAGTAAATAACTTGAGATAAGATTGAGCCTGTCAGAAACTTAAAAGAATATATTAACGCCATGTTATTTTTAAGATTAAATTAAAACAAAATGCATGGATTATGCTGATGCATGTTACTAAATTCGAGAATACTTTTGATAATTAGTTGCTTGTTATGTTGCAATATCCCAAAGAACGTCATATTGTGTGTTTAAATATTTTCAATAACTCCAAGATAATGTAATACATTCTATAGACAATTTATTTTTCCTGTCTCGCTTTGAAAATTATGTCATTCAACTTTTAATCAGAATATTCGACATATAACAATATATATATATATATAATTGCATGTATTCGAAAAATTTCCTGTATATTTTTTTTTTTGCTTTTTGCTTTTTTTTTTTTTTTTTGGCAAATACTACTCACGCTAGTGGAGAAATTTCCCCACAGACCTTTCTCAGCATGTCAAAGTTTTGCTTGAGTTAATTTTGTCAAGATCTTCTGCGGGGAAATTTCTCCACTCATTTAATTTTCAGCAAATCATTTATGCGATATAAATTTGTCAAGAACTCGCGCGGGGAAATTTCCCCGCAGTAGTTCTAGAAAAACCTTCATCAGATTAAATACAGTGCACTTATATTTTAATGTCGAGGGTGAAGCATGAAAAGCTGTTCAACTTCTGGCGAAATTTCCTACCGAATAGTTTTCGAATTCATCGTAACTACCAGTTTTGTCGGTATTGACATTGCCCCAATGAAGCTTAACATGGCACATACTAAGTAATTAATTCTTCAGCATTAAAGTAAAAAGTTGTTTAATTCAATTGTCGTGGTGAGATTCCCCCGCTTTGATTTAAAGCAATGTCAGCAATGTATAATATTATAACCTCATGTGGTTATGCTTAGTGCGGGGAAACTTCCCCGCGGAAGGTTAGAAGTTTTTATTCATTAGTATTTTGTTTGGTGGTTTAATACTTACAAAAAGTTTTATTCTTTTTGGGGTGATTTCCACACTTTTTGTCAACATCTTGCGGGGCAATTGCCCCACTTGTATAGTTATTTCATAGAAAATATCCAAGAAATGCAGAAATATAACGAAATTAAGTTTCCTATAAAAAGAGACTAAAATAGAAATTCTCTTTTTCAAATAGACAGCGTTACATGAAATATTTGCACACTGCAAAGTAGCATACCTATTTTGTGTAAATTATGCATGTAAATATGTAAATATGGCATATAATCAAAACAACGGAAAATCATAATTCGAATGAAATAATAGACCTACAATAACATGCCACAATCTGCCAGTTAACTACACAGGAAAAACACAAATAAGACAAAAGACAAACATAAACAACGATAGGAACTCAGGACAGCCGCAAAGGCCAGCGGAAAGGTAAAGCCGGTTTATTGCCCCCCCCTCCTCAAAAAGAAAAAGAAAAAAGAAAAAAACTGTTAATCGAAACATTGATAGAAAGTCCCCGAGGGTATTCACCAACCCTGTACTTAGTACTTCGGTGCTTGCCCTAAAACCGATTTTATTTGGAAACATGCAATATCTAAACTTCACAAAATTTCCTTTAAACATAAGGAGCTTCTCCCTCTCTCATAGCTCCGGCCTTAGCCGATTTTGGCTGTACTATTTAGTTTATTTTGGTAATTTAGTCTCTATCAGCCATCACAAATATTTCGGTATATAGATTTCCAAATGTTTTGATTTAATCTTCACTGATGAGACATAAGTTGTCGAAATGCTCATACGAAGAAACTAAATAAACGCTAACTTCGGTTTTTTGCTATCTGACAAATACAAAAACCAGTAGGCTCTAAGAGGAAGCTATAGATCAGCTAAGGAAAGAGCTTTGCACAAGGGAGGAAGAAAGTTCTCAGTTTAAAAAACATAAATTAAGGTATTTGGGGTGTCTAAAACTGAACATCTATTTTGCGCATCCAGGAAAAAATTCAATAATTCAATAAGAATGTTGTTATGTCTTTTTGTAATTATGTCACCCCAGACGTAGTCGGGGTGACATGTTGTTATTCTACGTTTCTACTGATTATTATTATAATGTCACCCCAGACATAGTCGGGGTGACATGTTGTTATTCTACTTTTCTTCTGATTATTATTCTTCTTTTTATTATTTTTCCAATGATTTTTTCCGATCGATTATTTTTTAATGCCTGGATGTAATCAAATGAAACTTGGCATGAAGTTAGATCAATATAAGGAGATTATTTTTTTAAGAAAAAAAAATTCAAAATGGCTGCCATTTCCAAGATGGCCGCCTATTTACGTTGAAAAATTGGGGATTCTATATCTCAGGAACTGCTTATAGGAATTAGTTCATATTTTGCATAAATATTCAGTAGGATGAGAGGAAGGAATCTATGCGACAAAATTTTCAAAATGGCCGCCATTTCCAAGATGGCTGCCGAAATGCGTAAAAAGTTCAACTTTGTCGGATTTCAATGAAAATTGATTTCTAGGCAGATTTTGAGGTTGCGAACAAGGTGGGATCATCGAATGGGGAGTCTGGGGTGACATCGGCTATTGCTTGCAATTGCAAATCTAGTTTCAAATTGCTATTCTGACGAACTGCTTGTTGTGCCCACATACTTTCTTACTATTGGCTAGATGAGTACCCTGTTTTTGTTTAAAGGTTGTTATAGTCTTCCATTAGTCTTTTTGTCGGGCAACAGATGACAATAAGAACACTCTGCTAGTTAAGTTTATGTTTGTTGACGATCCCGCATCCATGGGTAAAGTCATATGAATTTAGCGTTGCTCGACATTTAGAAATGAATTCCGCTCAAACCGGTACCAGAGGCCGTCTAGAACTTACTATGAGGTGTGAGTAAAGGTCATTGTAGAAGGCCTCATGGTGTCTTCAAGATGAAGGACAACAATAAAATCGTTGTTCCATATCTTAGTTTTGCCATTTATTTGTTGAGACTTTGTCTCATTTGCATTTACTACATATCCCTTCATTGTTAATTGTTTGTTTTAGAACTGAGGTCAAAGTTAGCTCATTTGTAGCCATTGTTTACCTAAATTTACATACAATGCACTTGGAAAATATTGAGAAGAAATTCTTAGCCAATAGAAATAACCCTTTTGTGAGATTTTGATATATGTCTCTATATTGATCTGATCTATTGGTTAAAAATGAAAAAAATATATATATATCAACATGCTATAAATGGGGATATTTTACGAAATCTCTGGGGATATAAATGGGGATACTTTACGAAATCTCTGGATTACACCTTATTAACGGGTAAGGCAGCTAATTTGCAGCAAGGTGGAAGAAATGTAACGTTTCAAACCTGTTTTTAAATGAAGACATCAAAAGGGGAAAGCTGTCAAATTAGTTTCTGGGTCCGAATATCAATCCTTTCCCATATTCTACTCTTTATGGTTAAACGTGCGATTGAATTGCGTAGCTCAACAGTGTCTACCTTATTGCAAGTGACTAATTCATCGTCAAATAAAAGTTAATTAGCAAAGATATAACGATTAACACAACTATAATAGAAAATGCTCTTTAAACGCCAGCGCGAAGAAGCATGTGCACGCCTGTGAAAGTGCAAATTAAATAAGGAATTTTACGAAAAAATAAAAGGCCACAAAGATTTAACACTTAAATATTGAATTGAGCCAATAGGAGAGTTAGCGAATAGAACTCTCAAAACCCAAAATTCAAATTCAAAGTAATTGCAAAACCACCAAGAATTATAAACAACACTAGTACTGGTCGAATATTACACCTAGATAACTCGTCCCTCCAATATCTTAAGCACGACTTCAGGGTTTACATTATTCTACCGGTAATATTAATTATTTTACGAAAGAATATGGAGTAAATTGACATGAGATCATAACACATATGTTAACTGCAACTGCAATAATTTTAATGATCTGTATTGCGTTTCGGAAATTAATTCCTCATCAGCAGCAAGCACTAGGACCCAACATAGGAAAACCACAGTTTTCAAAAAATATTTAAAATTCATAAAACCAAACAAAATCTGAATAATCAGTAATATCGATAAAGGACAAAACTACGATTGAAGGAGTTAAACCTAAGGTTTTAGAATTAACATAAATTTAGATAACACACACTATCAGATATGTTTTGATCTTGTTTGGCCATTTTGATCTTATCACAATCTTAACAAGCTTAACACAATTTTGTCAAGACTGTGTAAGATATTCAGTCGTGTTTCAAGATAGTTGCTTTCAAGGACGATCAAGACCTGTTTAGTTTATCAAGATCAAACAAGATAACTGCGTTCAAGGATGATCAAGATATGTTAAGTTTGTCCAGGTCAAACAAGATCAAATCAGGATCTTGTTTGATCTTAACAAACTCAATTCGTCTTGATTGTTCTTGAACGCAAATAACAAGTCAATCTTGTTTAATCGTGAATTATCTTGATCGTCCTTGAAATCAATTCTCTTGAAAACCATCTTAAAATCTAACACTGTCTTAACAAAATTGTGTTAAGCCTGTCAAGATCGTGATAAGATCAAAATGGCCAAACAAGATCAAAACATATCTGCTAGTGACATGTAGTTATAAACAAAGTGTACACATGAGATGTAATCTTATGTAGAAGTACACCATATCTAAGAAAAATAAAGAGAATACATCTCAACACGGGTAGATGAAAAGTATTGGTATTCATGTAATACATGTAATAATGTAACACATGTAATCATGGCGACTTCAAGATGAAGAACAACAAAAAAGCGTTGTTCCATTGCTAGTTTTTCCCACGTATTTGTGGAGATTTTGTCTCATTTACTTTTACTTCATAGTCCTTCATTGCTTATGTAATAAGGTGGCTTCAGAGTTGCTACTGTCCTGTTTATTTGCTACTGTCCTGTTTATTTGCTACTGTCCTGTTTATTAGCTCACCTGACCTAAAAGGCCATGTGAGCTTTTGCCATCACTTTGCGTCCGTCGTCCGCCTGTCGTCCGCCCGTCTGTCGTCCGTCTGTCGTCCGTCCGTCTGTCCTCCGTCCGTCTGTCGTCCGTCCGTCGTCCGTCAACAATTTCAAAAATCTTCTCCTCTGAAACTGCTGAGCCAATTGTAACAAACTTGGCCTGAAGCATCACCAGGGTATGCAGTTTCAAAATTGTGTTCGATTAGTCCGAAGACCAAACAACATGGCTGCTGTTACTAAAAATAGAGCATAGGGGTAAATTGCTGTTTTTTGCAAATAACCGTTACAGATATCAAAAATGTGACATGATTTGATCAGCATAGTAAGATCTACCTGCCCCGCAATTTTGGAGAAAATCCGAAAACCCGTCTTGGAGTTATTGCCCTTTATCCATAAAATTTTCAAAATTTGTGCATTTTTTCATTTTTTTATTTCAAAAAGTGTAACAGATAGAGGTCAAGTGTATATTGCAAAAAGTTCATCATATCAAGATCTACAAACCCTGAAATTTTGAAGAAAATACAAAACCCTTGTAGGAGTTTTTGCCCCTTTTTCACAGAATTTTCAAAATTTTCATATTATTTGTCTTTTATTTCCAAAACTATAGAAGATGAAAGTTAAGTGTAAATTGATAAAATGTTTGCCATGCTGTGTGGATTTCAAAACTGGTGTTTGAAATTTTTTGTTGACCGTCATTTTCAAAATGGCCGCCAAAAAAGGCGGGAAAATTCAACATTGTTCGATTTCAATGAAATTTGGTTTCAAAATTGATATTTATGTAGCGACTTCAAAACCGGTGTTGAAAAGTGTTAGTTGACCACCATTTTCAAATGGCCGCCGAAAAAGGCGGGAAAATTCAACGTTGTCCGATTTCAATAAAATTTGGTTTCCAAATAGGAATTGATGTTGCAACTTCAAAACCGACGTTAAATATTGTTCGTTGACCGCTATTTTCAAAATGGCCGCCAAAAAATGAGGGAAAATTCAACATTGTCCGATTTCAATGAAAGTTGGTTTCCAAATAGATATTGATGTTGCAACTTCAAAACCATTGTTGAAAAGTGTTTGTCTACTGCCATTTTCAAAATGGCCGCCAAAAAAGGTAGGAAAATTCAACATTGTCCGATTTCAATGAAAGTTGGTTTCAAAATAGATATTGCGACTTCAAAACCGGATTTGAAAATTGTTTGTTGACAGCTGTTTTCAAAATGGCCGCCACAAAGGCGGGAAAATTCAACATAGTCTGATTTCAATGAAACTTGGTTTCCAAATAGTTATTGATGTCGTTTCTTCAAAACTGATGTTAAAATTTGTTTGCTTACAGCCATTTTCAGAATGGCTGCCAAAAAAGGCGGGAAAATTCAACATTGATTTCAAGAAATTGGTTTCCAAGTGGATATTGATGTTGCGACTTCAAAACCGGTGTTGAAAATTGTGCGTTGACCACCATAAAAGGTGGGAAAATTCAACATTGATTTCAATGAAGTTTGGTTTCGAAATAGATATTGATGTTGGGACTTCAAAACCGGTTTTGAAAATTGTTTGTTGAGCGCCATTTTCAAAATGGCCACAAAAAAGGCAGGAAAATCAACATAGTCTAATTTCAATGAAATTTGGTTTCAAAATAGATATTGATGTCGTAACTTAAAAATATTTTGTTGAAAATTGTTGTTGACTTCCATTTACAAAATGATGTCTCAAATTCAAAACCTCTGTCGAAAGTGGTCCTTAGCAAGAACATTTTTGTTAAAAAAAAAAGTCCAACAAAGAAATATAGTAAAACATGATGAGACTTAAAATACAGCTTAAGATATTGGTGATGTTCGAACTACCAAAGTTTGAGGGACTGAGGTTCATTTGTATAACTTTCAATGTTAACTTGATTGTGGCAACTGAAAGCCAGGTGAGCCGTACAAGCTCCCTGGTGCCTCTGTTCTGATTTTGCAACAGGTCAATTTTTAAATGATCTTAGTTTTCTCTCCAATCTGAAGCCTGTTTTACCTTTTCACCAATTTTTCCGAATAAATTATTATTGTACAATTTCATCACCGTTTACGTTTATTTTCTTCTTTACACTTTTGACTCTAATTAAACTGAACTTTAAAAATTCATTCAAATATTGAATGAACTATCCGTTAATCAGAAAAAAATATCAATTCGTCACTGATATTTTAAATACCAAATATTCATTCCGTCTATTTGAGTCACGTTCTTTTTGCGTTTTTATTTTCTCTTATTCAAACTTACTTGGATCTCTTGAATTTTACCAGCATTTTGAACCACATCTTCAACCTAGCATAACGTCCCAAACAATGTTAAATGTAGCATATCTTTTTCATTGAAAAACAATGTAAGTACTATGCTGGTTTCTGCGCCTAGCACACAGTGGATTCTGACGCGTTTCATAAACTATAGTGCTCACTGTGAGCGCCTTAAATTATATTCCATTGACATACATAATTTTCTCGACACCACTTTAAAATACATACAATGTAAATTAACTCACAAACTGTTCGTATTCCGAGAAAACCTGTCGAGCTTAAAGGTCAACACCGTCAGGCCTACTCCATACACCTTAACAATCAACCAAATAGTCCGTAGCTGTAAATAGATAGCATGTGACCTAGCTAATTATATAACGTGCATATACGAAAATATTGTTTATGGTGAAAATGGGTGCAAACTGTAGCTTTGCACACCAACATATTTTCAAATTACCGCGAATATTAATATGTAATATAATCAGTTTAGCATAGAAAATAACAATTTTACATACTAGCATATGGTTTTGATCAGTGCAGCGCTGAAATTGGGGTAATTACAAAATTACCTAACAGAGTTGTCAAAAGCCGAAGTCCATGAGACAAAAAGACAAATCAGGTGGAAATTGTCGACCGCAATGGTCCTGATTTGGTAGAAGCATTTCAAAAGAAATGGTGGGTAAAACCGGTTTTATGGTATGCAACATTCAGTCTTATCAAAATGAAATTATCAATTTATGTCAATACTTAATGTTACTTAATTGAAGTGACATATACCACGACAAGTCAGTTAGCACACATATAATAAACTGCACCAAGAGCGCATGATTCGCCCGTCCCCACTTCAAAGTAAACAGATTAATTGGGGGTAATATCAAAATTACCGAACAGAGTTGTCAAGATCCAAAGTCCATAAGACAAAAAGACAAAGTAGGTGGAAACCACCTAAAAATTGTTTACCGAAATAGTCCTGACTTGGTACAGGCATTTCAAAAGAAATGGTGAGTAAAACCGGTTTTATGGTGGGCCAAACCTCCCTTTCCATTGCAGTAGTGTCCGGCAGCAACACAACAGAAATTGCTATTGAAAGGTCGTAGACAATTAAAGGAAATTGTCATCCCATTATTAAGTAAAATAAGAGTTTTGAAAAACTTCACATTTTTCCATAAGGGAATGATATCTATTGAAGTAATTTATTTCATGTTCGTATGAGACGAAGTTGTTTTGAAGCCTTGACTTATAAGGCGGTCACGGGCAAAACTATCTCTTATTTGAAAGTCTGTATAATTTGTGCGAGTTCTCATGTATAATCAACTGTGAAACACACACTCCGTAAGCAGGAGATTCTGGAATATTACTATCCATGTTAGTAATCTTAAATTTTTGTCGTAAATTTTAATAGTGAGATGACCATTTTCGTCAAAAATTTAATTCGAGATGTAAGTCCAAAAATATGCCGATCTAGCGGTTTCTGTAGATTCTTTTATCTCTTTTTCATGAGGACATACCAATGAGATCCATTTAGCAATAGGAGCATTATTAATCTATAAGTGAGATTGAAGGATCTAGCATCTTTTATTTTATAATCTTTTACGAGTCACTGAAAAATTAGTTCTCGTAAGACTATAAAAACTAGTCTGCGAGTAGAGAAGCACAATTAAAGCCCATTGGTATAAGAACGTTTTGTTGATAAATAGCAGCCCAAAATGTGACAAATCTGTTGTCAATAAGAAAATCAAGCATATTGCACACCTGTTTTTCATCGTAGAATACTAGTATTTTTCCTTAAATATTTGTTTTATAACCAAAATTTGGATCAAAACCTAATACATCAAATCGTATTTGAATTGGCAAAAGCTTTTTGAATGATGCTTTTGATTCATGATTTAAGTTTATTAGCAGGAAGCGTGGTAAACAGAGAGAATTTATTTGAGAAAATGAACAGAATTTAAGATTTCCCAATAAATCCGTCGAATTTTTAAGTATCCACATGTGATTTATGTCACTTTTGGCGTGAAGAGTTTCACAGCATGCTTGATGCATGTCTTTCACTGCAGAAAAAATCCTAGTTGATTCAATAGACAATTCAGTAGTTGAGCAAGGTGAAGATCACGCGATGTATCTTTCCTTGTACGCATTTTTGTGAGATTTGGGCATTGTAATTTAGTATGAATATTCAATGAGGACATGAATGACCTGTGATTGGAAAGGATTTCATCTTTGACAAATGTAACTCTTTTGTATGTAGCACTACCTGGTGTTTTGCGATCAATGCGTAGTTATTTGATGAGGCAGTTGTACTAACGTGCTTTACAAAAACGATGGTATCAGAAGCCTTGTTTGCAGGTGCAACAATATATTTGTCATGTAACGTGCAACAACATATTTGTCATGTGATGTAGAGAGGCACTTACTGGCTTCATGATCTTCAAATATAGACTTAAGTAGCTTGTTAATACATCTGCATAGTTGGTTTACATGACTCCATACTCCGATCGAATGGATCTTACTCAATCTGACAAGAACTCAAGTTTTGGTTCTTGATCTGTCTCTCTCTTAACCCGCGCTCTAGTGTAACCTTCAACAGCGTACATAACGATATTGAAATTAAAGTTCCAATTGATACGCCTTGGTTCTCGGAATTTCGAACCATTGGAGACCATCTCCATTAGAAATTCGTTTTTCAATAATCTTAAGATCGCTGGTAATAACATGTCTAGAGGGACTGTAATCGAACAGAGGCGGAACAGTCGATGACAGTGGAGATTTCAGATAAATGATTCTTGCATTTATAAACCCCATCTGATCAAACATGATGGTAGAGGCAAGTCATATTCTTACTCATATAAATCCTTGCTGGAAGGATAACAAGAATAATAAATAGAATAACCCCTGCAGACATTTACAATGTAAGTAAGGGTGGGTCAACCACCTCAGGGGACTTCGGATATGAATCGATCAATTCATTTTATAATGAGCAATAAAATATATATATAGTTTATTGGTGGAGATCTTAACTATTTCAAGAAAATTTATCATGCTTTAAAACGGTGGGCGGAGCACTATCCTAAGGAACTTCTCATACGTGTCAATAAATTCGTCTTTTTATGAGTAATCAAAATATATATTGTTTTGGGTGGATCTGAACACAACGCCTGGAGACTTCTGGAATGTGTTGATCAATTCCACTTGTCAGGAGTGATAAAAATATAGAATGAAAAAGATAACAGGAAATGCCAACAATAGCCGAAAGAACATAGTCACACACGACAATGTAACAAGGAACTGCACAAGAAAAAAAAAACAATTAAAAAAAACTAAAGACAAACGTAAACAACAATTGGTACTCGGAACAACCGGACTTGGTACCGGCACTAGCAAATGCCAGCGGTAGGGTTAAACCGGTTTATGGGTACCCAAACCTATATTGTTGGTTAAGAGGTGGGGGATATCAACGGTTTTAAAGATAATATATATATCATTCTTTAAATGACGACATCGGGGCACAACCCCGGGGGACTACTGGTAAAGGTCTATCAATTCCTCTTGTCATGGGTAATCAAAATATATATGGTTTAAGGTAAGGGATCTGAACCGTTTTCAAGATAATGCATCCCGTTTTAAAGAGGCGTGTGGGGCACCATCCCAGGGGACTTTCTGATGTTCAAAACAAAACAAAAAATAAAAAGGAGTATTCTTTTGTAGTACTTAACAAGTTTTACGGAAAATGATCAAAGCGTTTTCCAGTTAGAGAATGACATGCGGAAGGAAAATGTCAATATTTTTGGATATTTAATAACTCCTGAGCGAAAAATCAACCGACCAAAAAAGCTTTCTTTCGTCATATAAAAAAAACCTGCATAGTCACCAGAAAAAATATCTAAGCGTTTTCCAGATAAAGTACGACGGATGGAAAGACGGAAACCAGTATGCCATAACACGTCCCGTCAAAGATGAAACTTTTGACTTTTATTTCGATTTAAGCGTTTTTTAATTTACTGTACTTGAATATTGAAAAAAAAGTACTTATATTTTATATTTCTACAGTAAAATACTGTAAACGTTTGAAACAGGACAGAGTTTATTTTGTTACTAGACGCGAATTTGTTTGCATGACAAAAGTTGATTTGGATGCCGGTCTTGCATAAATAAACTGTATGTCTTTTCTAGGTTTACAGATGCAAGTTATTATACACATGCTGGTGGATATGGTAAAATATGGCTTGATAGAGTTATATGTACTGGATCAGAAACAAATCTTCAAAACTGCTCTCATAGGGGATGGGGAATATACAACTGTGGTCACTATTGGGATGTTGGCATAAAATGTAGAGGGGAATATGGCGGTATGATTGGTTTTAATAGTTTTTGTAATGCCAGATGAAACATTCTGAAAAGATTGAAATAACATGCTGTAATAAGCATTTTCTACAATTTTATTGAAAGCCGATTTATTTCTTTTAGCGAACTGAGTCAACTCTGCAGGTTCTTTATGTCCCTTTAATAGATCATTACAGTAAGAAAAGAATTGAATATCATAAATGGCATTATGAATTTGGGCTCTCCTGTGGAGGTCAGTTCAATAACTATCGCTGATCAAATATTTTAGTTCAAATATTGTGATAATAATATTGTGTTTAGCAATGACTATACCAAAAATAGCGGTCAGGGTTGTTTAATTGGAAAAAAAATACATTGCATTCACAAAAATGTTATTTCATCTAGTAATAAATAGCAATTTCTACAACAGATATTTATTTAGTGCAGATCAAATCAAAACACTTATCAGTAAAACCGAATGATGCACTAACCGTCCGAAAGCACAGACATTGGCCTAGTAGTGGTAATAAACAAGTAAATACAGAAAAGTAATGAAGCATCATAGGTTACATCAAATAACAAAATACAGAGGTTACTGTGAATTTAGGTTCTGCATATGCGCTATATCAGCTGACGTTTTTTTTACGGACTTGCCATTTTCATTTCGAATGCAAAAAGAGAATACATCATTAAGGTGTCTAAAACATTAAACTGAAATCAGTAGAACGCGAAAAGTGTCCTATTGTACCTTATCATGTTGTGAAATGGTATACATGTTGTGTGTCTAATGGAAAGTTGAGCCTCGGAAGTATAATAATAGTATTTAGGCTTTTGGTCATGCATACCACAATCTTTCTTTGGGACATACTTTTGGCATATTACATGGAAAAACCAGCTGTTATTGTTATAATAACTCACAATGTTTTCCTAGTTCAACGCTGGAACATAATTTCATGTGATATGAATAGTCACTTAATAATTCTAACCTATTTAATGAGAAAACTGGAACCGCAATCGCCGCTATGCTTTCATTAAATTCCAAACAAAGTTTGGTGACATTTTTTTTGGTTTTTTTTTGTTTCTTATTAAGTCTCCCCAACGAAGTCTGAGGGTATAGGGGTAATGACAAATTACCGAAAAGAAATGTCAAGAGCCAAAGTTTAAGAAGGAAGTAGACAAAGCAGGTGAAATCCACCGGAAAGATTGGTACATGTAATCCCTTCTTAAGTTATTAGAATGCTTAGGGTCTGATTTTACCCAAAACATCTGATAAAGGAGTTTGTAAAAACGGAAGTAGAATACCAAAGGAACAAAGGAGTGGAATTTACAAAAATCGAAATCCAAAGACATGGCCAAAACGAGATCACAAAAACCAATGACGTTAAACACAGAAAACAATGACGTTAGACATATACAAAGCACAAAAATAGAAAACACAACATTCAAAAACAAGGCACTCACAGTGTGAACTCCAGTGAAAAAGGGAGACTTTTGTGGTTCGCTGTGCGGACAGAGTTACAACCTGTTTATTTTGCTTTGCTGACGACCGCAACGGGATCAGTTATCTTCACATCGAATATTATTCCTAAGATAGCATATTGTAATAAACGCTCAGACTGAGCGAGCATAAAATGCCACTTTCTAAAACCGCCACAAAATAAAGTTAGTGATTATTAAATGCCATTTCAGCTTGTCATAAGCCAAGGCAAATTACTTCGACGCTACATATGCCTTGTATATTTCAGCGTTTTGATGGGCAATCTCAAAAGAAAAAATCAGCCCAAAACTTAATGCAAATGTGTTTTATACCTTAGCAAACAGACCTTGGGGATGTTGGTCCGAATGGAATTCCTGTTCAAGTGGTTACCTTACAAGGACGAGAAATTGTGACATACCACTAACTGCCGACGCTAGTTTAGTATGTGTTGGTAACGCTACACAACAGATGCTCTGCTCTACTTATACATGCTTAAGTATGTTACTTATTTTATCAAATGAATTTGTGGTGTTCCTAATATTTGATTTATCATACAGTGTGCGAGTAAAGATTCAGACGAAGCTATTAATTGCCTTGAACTTAGTACGTTGTCTAAGCACCTTGTTTGCTTTTGTAAACCTCATGTCGATCTCGAGATGTAAAACAGCAAAAAGAAAACTTTCGATTGCCTAAAACATTTACAGGACGTAGATAATAGGAGAAACCTACAAAGGCCAAAAAACACAATCACATTAACAATGTTGGGATATGGAGTAAATGCAAATGAGATAAAGCCTTTACAAATACATGGTGAAAATATGCAATGGAACAACGCTTTTATTGTTGTACTTCATAATAAAGATTTGAAATTACAAACAAAAAAAATAATAAAAAACCAACATTAGATAGTTGGATAGTGCATCCATATGAGAAATTCTCTCAAGAACAAGTACACCATAATTAATCGGTAATTTGTATGAATTTCTTTTGATCTACTGGGACTGATATTATCAGTACACCAAACTGGACACTATCACGAAAATATCGGGTCACTGTGAAGACATCACGTGCCGGTTGCTATGCTGACGTCATGTATTGTACTATTTGTCGTGTTCATAGCATATAAATTATTGCAATAAACAATAGATTAACTGTGCTTAAATAGAAATTTAAGCTTATTTCAATCTTTTATAGAGTATTATTTATCATTTTGTGAATTACCGATAAAAGTAATACAGGATATTTTGTCGCGGCGTAACGGGCTCATTGATACTATCCGTGATAAAGTCCGTATCAACAATAAAATGTCCTATATTCCATATTTAAATGTATAAAGAGCATACATCTCTCTCATGGGAAATCTTTTTACGGACTCCACACTACAGGAGAGATAGACTCCAGTCTGAAATTAAAAAAAAAAGGATTCGGAGTAAATGCACATGAGACAAAATCTCTACAAATAAATTGTAAAATTAAGCAGTGGTACAACGCTGTTATTGTTGTTCTTCATCTTGAAGTCACCAAGAGGCCTTCATCAATGAGCTGTACTCGGTTTGATCGGAATTCATTGCTAGATGCCACGATGTATTCATTTGGAATTTGACTCATATACATTCATCCAAAACTCTAACATCCTCACTGCTACATCCTACTGCGGTTAGTTGTTGTTTTTCATATTTATCCCAAACATGACATAATATTGTTTGCTTTTTTGGGAACCGTAAATTTAATAAAATATTTTTAACAACTCATTACTTATTTGTTTCCAAACATTTACAACACGTCGATATTCAACCAAATTACTTATTTTTCTGTTAAGAGTTTGACTCCTTTAATGCATGACGCTTATAGAGCAGAGAAAATCCGCTCTTTGGACTTTTAGTGATGTTGTCCGAGATTGTAATGGTCCTTTTTACGTAAAATATGAATCAAATAATCATATGTGTTTCTTATGATCTGGAATGGTATGTTTATTTGTTTATAGGTTGATTTCTTAAGTTAAACAATTCGATTTAACAATTATCTCGTCATGATTGAAATGATTATAATTCTACAATTATTATATATATTGTTATTGTTTTTGTTGTCTCGCCCGTGACGAAAGGCACAGAAAGCGTTACATATGCGTACAAAGTGTGGCGGCGATGGCGTAAACTTTAATGTTAAGTTTGTTTTTGATTAGGCCATTTTCTCAGTAATTGGAATCGATAGTTCAGTGATATTTGGTTTGTTGGTTGGTCTTGGGTAATACATGAAAGTCTATATGGCTTTTGTCTGTGACCTCAATTTCACGGTCCAATGAACATGTTAAGTTTTTGTGATTAGTTTAGTTTCTCAGTAGCTATAAGTGGAAGGTCAATGATATCTGGTTTGTAGGTTAGTCTTAGGTAGTACATGACTGTCTGTCATATGGCTTTTGTCCTTGACCTCAATTTCACGGTCAAGTGAGCATTTTAAGTTTCTGTGATTAGGTCATTTTCTCAGAAACTAGAAGTGGTAGGTCAATGATATCTGGTTTGAAGGTTGGTCTTGGATATTACATGAGAGTCTGCTATTTGGCTTTTGTCTTTGGCATTAATTTCACGGTCCAATGAACATGTTAAGTTTTTGTGATTAGTTTAGTTTCTCGGTAATTATAAGTTGTAGGTCAATGATATATGGTTTTTAGGTTGGTCTTAGGTAGTATATAACAGTCTGTCATATGGCTTTTGTCCTTGACCTCAAATTCACGGTCTAGTGAGCATGTTAATTTTTGGTGTTTAGGTACTTTTCTTTGTAACTATAAGTGCTAGGTCAATGATATATGGTATAAAGGTTGGTTTTGAGTAGTACATGACAGGCTGCTATATGGCATTTGTCTGTGACATCAATTTCATTGTTCAATGAACATGATTAGTTTTTGTGGTTAGTTTAGTTTCTCATTAACTATTAGTGGTAGGTTACTGATATGTGGTATATAGGTTAGCCTTGGGTAGTTCATGACAGTATGTCATATGGTTTTTGTCCATGACCCAAATTTCATGGTCTAGTGATCATGTTTTTTTTTCTTATTAGATCAATTTCTCAATAACTATTTATGGCACGTCAGTGATATTTAAGTCTCCCAAACGAAGTCTCATGAAGTACATGACGATATTCTATATGGTTTTCGCGTATGACCTCAATTTAATGGTCCAGTAATTATATTAAGTTTTCCACAATCTATTAGTGGTAGGTAAATGATACTTAGTATGTGGGTTGGTCTTTGGTAGTACATGACAGTTTGCCATAAGACTTCATAGACCAGTGATCACGTTGAGTTTCACATTATCTATTATTGGTAGGTCGATAATATTTTGCTATGTTGGTTGGTCTTTGATGGAGCATGACGGCCTGCTATTTGTCTTTTGCCCTTGGCGGTCTAGTAAACATGTTGATATTTCAGTATCCATAAGTGGTAGGTCAGTGAATGTTATTCGGAATTTTTGTTTGTTTTGGGGTATTGCATGACAGTCTGTCATATTGCTTTTGGTAGTTACCCCAAAACACTATAGCAAACATGTTAAGTTTTTCTGATTTAAGTCAGTTTGAGTTTTTACATTAATTTAGTGGCCAAGCAGGGAAGGGCGAGACATCAATTTCGTTCCACACTTGTAAATCAAAGTAGCTAAATCCATCTATACACTTATATATTTATATACTGTTTATTCATGTACATGTATACGTCTTAAGTAAAAAACCAACAGAGTTAGAATTTGAGAACGTGATGTTATCGAAATCTTTTTGATATATTAAGTAAACTATGAAAAAGAAAGGAACTGGGGTAAATGTCGAGGAGACAACATCCATCTCCAGGTTAAAACGACCCAAAATAAAGCATCTAGAGGTCACCAGACGGTTTTCAACATGTTTATCCTGAGGAAAGTATTCTAAGTTGATTGCTGTCGTCAGACATATATAAAATGTACTTCTATTACGATATGAAGTATCTTTATGATATGTTATGATATACATACTCAATACTTTATTCACAAATGTAGGACAGTGGTAGCTTTAGCTGCGCCTTGTCAGTCTTTGGTTGATACATTTAAAATACATATCAACATTTAGATATTGTCGTTTTACTTTCTTGCTGTACTGATGTTATCAAAATTTCCTTTGTTTTACATTTCGCTTTACTTATAATGCTTTGGCGCACTGTTTTATTACATATACAAAGTTTACAAGCTTAAATTTGCTTATTGTAATGTATCATGTTTTTTTCTATTCATTGAATCAATTTTTCTGCATTTAATAAATGAAAATATTCAAGTGGTTATGTTACTTCCTTACTTGCAATTATCTAAATGCATGATTTTGTTAAAAATTTAAATTAAACATAAATGTTTAAATGGGTTGCGAATACCTTATGTATTTTTGATAATACTGTATATAATTGCTTTGAGGTTACCTTTATTATGTAATTAGATTTTTTCAGACTAGAGCAATCGTAAGTTATTACATGTATATTTTGTCCAAATACAATTACTATATAAGGGTTACATAATGAATAGAACCTTAATAAATAAGTAATATCAAATCGTTAAAATATTTAAATATTAGCATTATCTTCTAGTACTTATTTTATTTTTGTTAATAAATGAAGTAAATTATTTTGCATTTGACAACAAAACGAAGAATCAAAATGCTTAATTGTAACAAATTTATAAACTTTTAGTTTTAATTACAGTTTCACATATTTGATAAAGACAAAGCAGAACGATATGTATATAATTCGCAAGTCTACAGGATGTGTTAAAATTATTTATTTTTATTACATGTGATGCTGTTGAACAACTGGAAATATGCCTTCGAAAGACCTGTTTAGGTTGTCGATTAAGTGCAGATTTACAAGAAGTTGAATATGGAGTTTTCGAAATAGACTGAACATACAAATAGGGTATGTATTTAAATGTAAATCAGTTTATATTAATGGTTTCGAAACTATAGCATGGGATTGCATAAATTAAGAAAAAATATAAAAGTTTCAAACTTTCATTTTATTGCAAAAGATTTTCGAAAGAGTCAATACGCAGGGGTGTATACATGTACAACAGCAAACTAAGTAATTGCTTAATTTAGTTAAATGGGTGTTTGTGATAATAATCTCTGTTACATCCGGTCATTTGATATTGGTATCTTTATTATAGTTTGAAATAAAAGCCATATATATCTGTAAGTTTTCTGGCATTAGTTACAATCCTATAATGTCAGTCAAGATGTAAAGTAAGTGAGAACCAAACCGTCAGTTTAAAAAGAACAATCCAAGGACAATGGCAACGTCGGAAAAACAAAGAAACAAAGACATAACATGAGCAAGGAACAGAAAAGAAAATGAAGACACGCACATATACAAAAATGAACAACACGGACCCAATAAAAAAACCATGGATGAGGTCAAAGGTGCAAAAGAAGGTAAAAACAAAATCAACGAACAGAATTGTCAAGAGCCAAAATCCCGATGATCCAAGAGGCAAAAAGACGAAACGGGTGGACATTCATCAAACAATTGTAAAACATAATTGTGGAAACTCTTAATTTCCTTCATTTGTATTTGAAGCTGCATTCCATTAATGAAGAAAAGATAACAGGAAACATTTATAATGTCCGAAAATAACAATCAGATGGCACAATCTACCAGGGACCTGTATAAGAAAAACAATAAAATGACAAAAGACAAACATAAACAACGATAGGTACTTGAGATAGCCTGGACTTTGTACCGGCACAGACAAGAGTTAGCGGTAGGGTTAAAACGGTTTATTGGTACCCAAATCTCCTCTTTCTCTATACCGTTTCCCTATAGAATAATAAACATACAAGTAAAACCCGATACAGGTAGACTGCTAACTCCTAGACTACAATCTTGAAATAAGACAAAACGTAATTTAGAAAGATGGGTCAAGATGTGCTCGCCGCAAATCTGCCGGCTAGCTCAAGCAGATTAGTCTGCTGGTAAAACACTGTCGCACTACGGAGTAATAATCAAATTCAATAAAGAGTCATCATGGATTTCAGTAGACATCGGCAGTATCAGTGAGACGCCAGTATAAAAAGAAAATATTCAGGTCATTGGATCCTAAAGCCAATTTAATAGAATCATGAAAAATATCCTGTCTATATCCCCTGTCATGTAAAGAATATAAGTTGCTTTTCAGCTTGTCTGGATTTTTTTGACATTTTTGACAACATTTCCGTAAAAAAAGGCAGTAGAATACCGAAGGAACAAAGAACAAGATAAAGTCAATCTAGTCCAGAGACAAGGCAAAATCAAGAACACCAGAAGACGGAAGACCAAAGACACTACATGCCCACAAAACACACGAACACTACATATACAACACAAAAAACTAAAGCACTAACAATGTGAACTCTCAAACAAAAGAGTGACATCAGATGCTCCGGAAGGGTATGCCTATCCTGCTCTGTATACAGCACCGGTCACACCGTAAAACGAAGGTGAGAAATGCCCTTAGTTCACAGGGATTCGCTTCCGTAATTATACTATCAATGTACAGTCGACTGCACGATTTTTCAGTCGACTGTACATTGAGTATATAATTACGGAAGGGAATCGCTGTGCTTAGTTTTAAGCTGTTTGCGAGTCGCATCATAATTAAATATTAAATGTCCCAGTCAAAAGGCACGAGAAAACCTTATCCACTGTGTTTGTAGTTTAATCTTGACAACTGATTTAAATATAGCACTAGTATACTGCACATACTTTTTGGATATTGATTGATTTAACAGATGTATATTAAGATACACTGTTTTTTTTAGCCGAACACAGACATTTGCTGTTAATGATATCTTGTTCGCATTCGGCTCCATTTGTAATTAAGGTTTACGTATGATTATTTCTTATCCCAGCTTCGTTATATATTAAGAAGGATTGTTAGAAAAAAAATTTAAATTATGGCAATTGCATTTAAAGGAATACATATTCTTCTACAATCGAGAATGCATTGGCGGATGCAGAGGAGGGGTCCGGGGTTTGAACCCCCCTTTTTTCTGGACAATCATGTATTTTTTTAAATGAATATCCTGATGCTTTATTAGGAAATACCCTAAAAAATTCGAACCTCGCTCCGCTCGGCGAAATTTCCTCTCATTTTCAATTGGAACCCACTTTTCTAATTGCCCAGATCCGCGCCTGGAATACCTATACGTAATGTATAATAATAATAATATCAATTTAAGAAGGATAGTTTTTTTTCCATGTGAGTTGTATCTGAGACATGAAAGCTTTCTTATACTCTGTAGCATTTGTCAAATTATAAAAGTTTAAACATTTTTGTTACTGGTGTATAATGAAGTAAGCATTAACAAACAGCAACTGTTTAATGAAAACAAGCAAGTTGATCAATGTAATAAGTAATGTTTTTTCTTTTGTAGTTTATACCAACATTGACATGGAACAACCTGACATGTGTCCACGAAACAAAGAACATTAGGAATTTTAAAACCATAAAGATAAAGAATTGTTGCTGCTTATATTGACAGAACATCAAAATTATGCTACGGTCTTTTTTGAGTATCTCTCCGACATAAAAAATACATTTCTTGTCCATTATGCAAGACTATCTTCACAATTCATGTGCATAAAGTGAAGAAAATCAGCATTCATTCATTAGGCAGTAAAACAATATTGAAAATAAAACAATGCTCATTAGAGCAACCAAAAGTCAATAAAATTGACGAATATGTCCATATGTTGATTTGAATACATGCAGACTAATATGGATTTATTTTACAAATGTTTATCACATACTTTATTTTCATATGGCACAACGGCAGTAGAATACCGAAGGAACAAGGGAAGCGATGACCACAAAAATTGAAGTCAAAAGACATGGCAAAAAAGACAACAGAGAAAAAACAAAGACAAAACAGGAAAATTTAGATATTTTCATTGAAATTGCATAATATTTTATGAAAGGATATGGAGTAAATGAACATGAGACCATAACACCTATGTTAACTCCAACTGCAATAACTGCATAAGTTTGATGGTCTAAAGAATCCGAATTGCATCTCGATTCCAAATTCTGAACATTGTTTTTAGTTTTTCAATCTATTTTCTTGAATATAAAACATTTTAACATAATGTTAACATATTCTTAATGACCAAAGTTTTATTTTCAAATAGACCAAATAAATGGATCTTTGAATATTTCCGATTTTGACTAAGTTTTTGCATTCTTTTGCCCAACATTACTTTTTAGTAAACAAATATTTAAAGTAGGTATCAAATGAAAGCTTATTATATGGGCTTTACAACTATAACAAATAATGGCCATTCTGATGTAATATAAACATCATACATCAATAAAACTTACCCCTACCCCAACAAATTTACTGTAAAATTGTCAATTTTTAGCTCACCTGGCCTAAAAGGCCAAGTGAGCTTTTGCCATCACTTTGCGTCCGTCGTCCGTCCGTCCGTCAACAATTTCAAAAATCTTCTCCTCTGAAACTGCTGGGCGAATTGTAACCAAACTTGGCCTGAATCATCACCAGGGTATGCAGTTTCAAAATTATGTTCGATTAGTCCGAGGGTCAAACAACATGGCTGCTGTTACTAAAAATAGAACATAGGGGGTAAATTGCTGTATTTGGAAATAACTCGAAAACCGTTACAGATATCAAAAATCTGACATGGGATAAAAATGATCAGCATGGCAAGATCTACCAGCCCTTCAATTTTGAAGAAAATCTGAAAACCCATCTTAGAGTTATTGCCCTTTTTCAGTAAAATTTTCAAAATTTTGATATTTTTTATTTTATATCAAAAAAACTATAACAGATAGAGGTCAACTTTAATTGATAAAATGTTCAGCATATCAAGATCTATCCACCCTGAAATTTTGAAGAAAATTAGAAACCCTTTGTAGGAGTTATTGCCCCTTTTCACCACATTTTAAAGTTTTTTGTATTTTTCGTCTTTTATTTCCAAAACTACAAAAGATGAAGGTTAAGTGAAAATTGATGAAATGTTTGCCATGCTGTGGCGACTTCAAAAGTGGTGTTGAAAATTGTTGATCGCCATTTTCAAAATGGCCGCCAAAAAAGGCGGGAAAATGCAACATTGTCCGATTTCAATAAAAATTGGTTTCCAAATAGATATTGATGTTGCGACTTCAAAACCGGTGTTGAAAATTGTACATTGACCGCCATTTTCAAAATGACCACCAAATAAGGCGGGAAAATTCAACATTGTCTGACTTCAATAAAATTTTGTTTCCAAATAGATATTGATTTTGCGACTTTATGGTGTTAAAAATTGTTGTTGACCGCCATTTACATAATGATGTCTCGACTTCAAAACTGGTGTCAAAAGTGGTCCTTAGCAAGAATGTTTTTTGTCAAAAAAGTCCAACAAAGACATATAGCAAAACATGATCAGACTTTAAATACAGTTCAAAAATTGGTTTCCAAATAGATATTGATGTTGCGACTTCAAAACCGGTGTTGAAAATTTTTCGTTGATCGCCATTTTCAAAATGGCCGCCAAAAAAAG
>MJUU01057159.1:33236-61994 GCA_002080025.1 Modiolus philippinarum | reverse complement strand
GGGGGGGGGGGGGGGGGTTCACGGAAAGTGATTTCAGCCCATGGCCTATTATATTTAGTTCACTTTCGACGTGCTTTAGTTTTTGGTCATTTTTGTCAAATTTAATATTTTGGAAATGAATAATTCCTTTTGCATTTCTTAAAAAACTGCTGGGTTACTGTGCCATTCATCAACAAATTATTATCATATCATGCTTTTTAGGTTGTTTTTATCTACAACAATAACAGTAAAAACAATTAGAAAAAATAATATTCGGTACAATGAGACCCTGAAGCTACGAATTTACTCCTGTTGTGCCAAATGCTTACCGATAAGTCACACTTCTGAACCATGATTATTTGATATAATTAATACACAGAAAAATCATTTTTGGATATCAATGTCCGAAAAATGCGCCTTTTTGTCCTATGTATATGCTACTTAAACATGTTTCCCGTGTACGTCCGTTTTGGGTTACGAATCAAAACCAAGTAACAGCAACGCGTTTTGAACCCATTTGACTAATCTCTCTTCGAGAGCTTTGTATTTTTTAAACATAGGTTGAACTTAAATTTTCCTGGCAGCCATTTTGAATGGCCGATCAGAACTTAAGAGCCATTCTCTGTAAGAATCTAAGAATCTCCCATATGGTTGGAAAGGTGGGGTCTCAGATTTTGATGAAATTTTGTATATAAAGGTCATATGTAATCCTGACAACAAAATAAGTTTTGTTTTTCAATTTTTAGCAGTGGTTGCTATGGTAACCGGTCATGCCCAAATATGGCTTCAAAAATGCTGTCAAAACGGCCAAAACGAGTGAAATCTAAGAGTAAGCCGTTAAATTTAAGAAAATACGAATTAACTGCGGTTTTATTACTATATTTAGTGATTAGATAATGGGTCAATGTAACCTTTGAAACAAAAAGCAATGAAATGACTTAAGTCTAAATTTGGTTACCATGGCAACGAAAATCACTAAAAACGACAATTTCCAAAAAATGGGAAAATGGCCAATTTTACCCATTTTTAAGTGTTAATTACAAAAAAATTGCGTCTATAGAACTTCATTAAACTTACTGAGCTTCCAGTTTAATATATTATCTTTAAAATATCAAAAAAAATGGTGATATTCCGATTTTAAAAAATAAATAATTTTGAAATTTGCTGAGATAGTGATTTTCATATTTCTGTCAGAAAACCCCAAAATAACCATTCTTACTTGTATTTCAGTCCTTCTTCAGCAGATAGTATTGATATTGAGTTTATTGGTCCATTTTAAAATAAGAATGCTTAGCATATGCTAAATGACCTTGACATTCAATCTCAAGGTCAGGAAACTCAAATTTCCAAGTTCAAATTTGTGTCAAAAACTGCTCAAAATCTGTATTTCAACTTGTATTTCAGCCCATCTTGGGTAGATTGTAATGATGTTGGGTATCTGCTTTTTATATCTTGGCATATGCAATATGACCTTGATTTTCCATCTCAAGATCAGAAAACTTAAATTTCCAAGGTCAAATTTGTGTTAAAACTGCTCGAAATCTGTATTTCAACTTGTATTTCAGCCTATCTTCGGATGATTGTAATGATGTTGGGTATCTGTTTATTTTAAAAATAACATGCTTCTTATATCTTGGTATATGCGATATGATCTTGATATTCCATCTCAAGGTAACAAAACTCAAATTTCCAAGGTCAAATTTGTGTCAAAAACCGCTCGAAATCTGTATTTCCGCTTGTATTTCAGCCCATCTTTTGTAGATTGTAATGATGTTGGGTATCTGTTTATTTTAAGAGGAACATGCTTTTTATATTATGGTATATGCTATATGACCTTGATATTCCATCTCAAGGTCACAAAACTCAACTTTCCAAGGTCAATTTGTGTCAAAAACTGCTCGAAATCTATATTTCGACCTGTATTTCAGCCCATCTCCGGTTGATTGTAATGTTGGGTATCTGTTTAATTTAAAAGGAACATGCTTTTCATGTCTTGGTATATGCTATATGATCTTGATATTCCATCTCAAGGTCACAAAACTCAAATTTCCAAGGTCAAATTTGTGTCAAAAACCGCTCGAAATCTGTATTTCCGCTTATATTTCAGCCCATCTTTTGTAGATTGTAATGATGTTGGGTATCTGTTTATTTTAAGAGGAACATGCTTTTTATATTATGGTATATGCTATATGACCTTGATATTCCATCTCAAGGTCACAAAACTCAAATTTCTAAGGTCAAATTTGTGCCAAAAACCGCTCGAAATCTGTATTTTGACTGTTTTTCAGCCCATCTTCGGTAGATTGTAATGATGTTGGGTATCTGTTCATTTTAAAAGGAACATGCTTTTTATGTCTTGGTATATGCTATATGATCTTGATATTCCATCTCAGTGTCACGAAACTGAAATTTTCAAGGTCAAATGTGTGTCAAAAACCGCTCGAAACCTGTATTTCGACTATATTTCAGCCCATCTTCGGTAGAATGTAATGATGTTGGGTATCTGTTTATTTTAAGAGGAACATGCTTTTTATTTTTTTTGGTGTATGCTATATGACCTTGATATTCCATCTCAAGGTCACGAAATTTTTGTTAAAAAAACGCTCAAAATCTGTATTTCGACTTGTATTTCAGTCCATCTTCAGTAGATTGAAATGATGCTGGGTATTTGTTTATTTTAAGATGAACATGCTTTGTATATCTTGGTAAATGCTTAATGGCCTTGACATTGCATCCCAAGGTCACGAAACTCGAAGTTTCAAGGTTTTGGCCACAAAAATTCTCATTCCATACTATTTTCTCGGGAACGACATTGAATATACAAAAAAAATACCGAAGCACACAGAAAGAAACCCTATTAAGATCTGATAACACCCTATTTAAAGCCTTTTCCTGAAACGGTTGGGACCAGAAACCCAACATCAAAACCAAAAGGCGCACCAAGAAACATTATATACTAAAATTTTATAATGATTCGTCCACTAGAAACAAAGATATGCTGGCCACAGCCCCCAACCACGCAGATAACGCCATACCATATGACCGCAAAATTGCAGTCCTATAAAAAGACATGATTTGACATTTCCCATTCTGAATTTACCCACTGACCGTATGACGGATGCTTTATAAAGAGCAGGACATGCTCACCCTGCCATGCAGAGCATCTGATGTCAGTCTTTTTGAGAGTTCACACTGTTATTGCTTTAGTTTTTATTGTTGTATTTGTTCGTAGTGTTTGCGTTTTATGGTTGCGAAGCGTCTTTGGTCTTCCGTCTTCTGATGTTCCTACTTTTGCCTTGTCTCTGGACTTTGATTTATGTAATCTTGTTCTTTGTTCCGTCGGTATTATATTGCCATTGTTTTTAAACATAAAAATCATAAATTCTGAAAGGGTCCATCTCGAGATTATTTTAATCAAATTTGTGGTAGTGTTTGTGTTTTGTGGTTGTTTAGCGTCTTTGGTCTTCCGTCCTCTGGTGTTCCTACTTTTGCCTTTTCTCTGGACTTTGATTTATGTAACCTTGTTCTTTTTGCCTTTGGTATTCTACTGCCGTTGTTTTAAAACACAAAAATCACAAATTCTGAAAGGGTCCATTTCGAGACAATTTTGATCAAATTTCTTTTCAATTGTCCAAGTAATTCAAACATAAAAGCTTACAGACAATTGACAGAAGCCCAGTAACCGGGAAAAAAGTTACCAAATAATTTGTCTGAAGGACAAGGTAATATCCAGGATTCTCCTTCTAATGGGATATAAAAAACTTTACACATGAATATGAAAAAATATAAGAATTTGCCCCATCTGGAATTGGGAGTCCCTAACTTACCTTTCTGTAATGAATCATAAGTAAGTTGCACACAAACAATGCCAAAGAAAGGGATACGCCTAGCGCAGCATGATACGACCACAGCATGTCGGCCACTAAAATTTGAAGTGTAAATTAAAATGAATGTGATTAGTGAGTCTCGTCTCTTTTGACCCATAGGGCCTATGCTAAAGTTCATTTTAAATCCCCCGTTCAATCAACCGTGACTAATACTTTCAGGTCCTGAACGTAGAGTGTAGCTGTGTGAGAGTAAGGGACGCTGGGGGGACAATGTTTTCAGTACTGCCCTACCCATTCCATAACTCTAGCATTTAGTTCGTTATATACTTATTGTCTTGTTGTGTATGGTACCATTACTTCTTTTACATCTGTTTCATAGTACTTCTATTGTTTTTTCCCAAATAATTTTCTTATTTTTTCAATGCCTCCGTCTTCGTTTTCATATTTTTCTTCCTTTATTCATATTTATCTTTCTTTGGTTTGTATTTTCTCACCCCTTAATTGACTATATTTGTCCATCCCTAACGAGAACCCGTACATTTCCTGTCGTTACTTTATACTTGTTTAGCATTAACCTCTTTAGGATACCTCTATCGATATAACCCAAGCCTCTACATGTGTTACTTCATTGTCATCCGGTATTGTGTTGTGTTTCCATTTTCTGGTGAGACACATCTTCTTTAATACAATTAAAATAACAAGCGAATATCAAATTTACCTATTTTATTTTCACCGTCATAAAGCAGTCATGCGTTTGGGAATGGGGGCTGGGAGGTTCCTTAAAAATTTTTGAAAAAAATTAAAAATGAATAAATAAAAACTCTTGTGATGTCTTTTCTTTCCTCCTCCTCTCCCTTTAAGGTCCAGTCCTCCTCTCCAAATTCCCGAGATGAATCGCGAGCTGCACGAGCAGCGAAATGAGCACGCAGTGAAAATAAATAGGGTGAGCAGCGAAATGAGCACACGAATATACCCTTAAACAGTGAAATTACCACCACACAGCAGTTGCAACAGCAGCAGCAGCAATATTCCCGAGATGAGCACGCGAGCAGTGAAAATGAACAGGTGAGCACAAACTTAAACAGCGAATTTGTCGCTTATCAACCAACCAACGCCGCCGCTTTTAGCAACCAATCAAAACCGCCGCTTACCGCTGAATTCCTGAGATGAGCACCCGGGAAGCAAAATGAGAACGCGAGCAGTGAAAACGAGCAGCGTGAGTAGCGAAATGAGAACGTGGGCATACCCTTCAGTAGCGAATTTGTCGCTTTTCCCAACGCACAGCAGCAGCAGCAATTCCTGAGATGAGCACGCGAGCAGCGAAGTGAGCACGCGAGCAGTAAAAATGAGCTGCGTGAGCAGCGAAATGAGCAATTGAACATACCCTGAGCTAATTTGTCGATTTTCCTACCACACAGCAGCAGCAGCAATTCCCGAAATGAGCACGCGAGCAGTGAAAACGAGCACACGAGCAGTGAAACGAGCACGCAAGCACTGTAATGAGCACAAAACCATTGAAACGAGCACGCGAGTCAGCGACATTCCCAATCTGACAGTATTGAAAGCTTTGTTCTTTGAAATATCGTCATTCGTTCTTCGAATCAAGAGAGAAGAAGACGTCGATAATGTATCACTGCGACATTTGTGAATACAGGACCAACCGTCACTCCAATCTCGTTCGCCACAAGAATCATGGAAATACTTCGCCAACTGAATCGGAGACAGAGTCCAACGTATCAGAAGAAAGCAATCACTCTGACGAATCAGCATACAGCAATGAAGAAAGTAAAGACTTTAATGGGTCTGAAGAGTCCACGGACGAAAGCACAATTCACAGATAACAGATCCAATTCACAAAATTAACGTTTAAGAGATGACATAGGCCCTATGGATCAAAAGAGACGAGACTCACTACTAATGTGGACACAGTAATTTGATGGACGCATTGACACATTAATCAACTAGATCCAACCTAGTGAAAATAAAAATAAGCCTTTTTAATCTGATATTAATAGGATATCGTAAGATGTAAGCAAAAAGACTACCAACTAAAAGCTTACATCAAGAGAGATATAAGGAAAAAATGGGATTGAAATCCAATGAAAAATAAAGATATCACATATTTTGAAATGCTGCACTTTGGTCACTTTGCGATAGCTTGGAAACCTGAAGAGCTACGCCAAATCCCTTTACATTCTGCTGAAAGCTTACAATGAGAGGAATCCAAAGAAAAATATTCCATCAAAATCTGATGAAAAATACAGATTACACATATTTCTTATTATTGAAGTTTTGGCCCCTTTGACACCTTATAGCTTGGAAACAGTAAGAGCTACATCAAATCTGTTGACATACTAATAAAAGCTTACAATGAGAATAATAAAAAAAATCCTATCAAAATGTGATAAAAAATAAAGATTTCACATATTTCTAATAATTGCAGTTTTTGCCCCTTTGACCCCTTATAGCTCGGAAACGGTTAGATCTTTACCAAATCTGAAAAGAATCCAAAGAAAACAATCCCATCAAATTGTGATGAAAAAGAAAGATTTCACATATTTCTAATAATTGCAATTTTGGACCCTTTGACCCCTAATAGCTCGGAAACGGTAAGAGCTACAACAAATCTGTTGCAATACCAATGAAAGCTTACAATGAGATGAATCTAAAGAAAAAATCCCATTGAAATCAGATGAAAAATAAAACTTCTAGGTAATCCACCGGCTAGCAAGTTTGGCCCCTCATAGCTTTGAAAGGAAACAAGTTATCAAAAATCTGATGGTGAAGCGCTATATCAATTTTTCATACGAAATCCATTGCAAAAAATGCATCAATGCATCAATGCAAAAATCGGACTTAAAATAAAAAAAATATTTTTGGGGGGAAAATCGCCCCCTTTTGGGCCCCATTTATGTCATGAACGGTACATGCCACGAGAAATCTGTTGGCATACTACTGATTGGAAATTTCCTAAGCAGCACACTTAAAGAAACCACACAAACTCCAATTAATGAAAGTATATGTGAAAACATCCAACTTAACACTTTTTTGCCCCTTTTTGAAAAACGGGTGGGGTCATAATGACCAAAACTTTTTGTTAAAATGTCATAAGGATTGATCAACTGGAACTAAAGTTATTTAACAAAAATAAAAGTGTCTACAGACAACGACAACGACGACGACAACGACGACGACAGCACCATACATTTTTTACGGTCGTATCAATATATAAAGTAGCAAAGTAAGTGAAAACCAAACCCTCAGTCAAACAAGAGCTGTTGCCGAATAGCAGCCAGATATACCCCCTGCTCATTAAACCCTGAATCAATATGGCAAGTGCAAGTTTAAGTTGGTCTGGAAACGATACAGGTGTGGACATAGTATACGCAGATATGATTATCAACAAAACCAATTACATGTCTGGACCTGCGTCACCGTCACTCATGTTCAACTGAGAAAGTGTTTTTTTCCACATAACAGAATGTCATGTATAGGTTTGCCAATTCACCTTATTACCAAAACATTCTTCAAATGCAACTTATAATTGAGATTATATTATGTTCAACCCTATTAGTGTAATAGACAAAAAAAAGAATAATAGACATAAAAATGAAGAAAAAAAAAAAAAAAAACTAAATGTACAAAGTTGAACAAAGCACAAATGAAAATAGTCTATATCACTTCAGCAAAGGTGAAAACCATACCTGAGTTTCAAATAAACACTTAGTTTGAAATCTTTATGAGAAAATATGTGAAAACAATGGAAAAAATCAAGAAAAGCTGCCCCATGATCAGTGCGTTCAAAACCCTGCAACGTTTCTGGACATAAACTGAGTACCATGATGAATATGATGAAATAAAGTACCAAGTTCAATAATGGATAAATTTGACATTTGTAAATCAAAACTGGCCGAAAAGGGAACAGTGCTAACTTTCAGAGGTATTTAGTCAGGGATGTGAATATTTCAGATTACATAAAACAGGCACTGTAATGTTAAAATATGCTGGAAAAATGACAATGACTAATTTCAACAATTCATCAATTCGACATTCCTTATTCAAATCTGCCCAAACGGGGAGCTGCATATCTTCAATGTGTTCAGAACAACGTTGCAAAGTTTCAAAAGCATCTAGTATAATGTGTATGGAGTTTCAGATTATACAAACTCAGTACTGTAATGTTAAAATTTGATGAAAAAATGACTAAGTTAAACAATAGATATTTCAACAATGATTTTCCAAATCTTACCAAAAGGAGAGGTGCACATTTTCAATGTGTCAAAAACAACTGTGAAAAGTTTAAAAAAACATCAGGTATAAGGTTTATTAGTTTCAGATTACACAAACTCAGTACCGTAATGTTAAAATTTGATGAAAAAATGACTAAGTTCAACAATGTATAAATTCGACATTTTTTTATTCAAATCTCACCAAAAGGGAAGGTGCACATCTTCAATGTGTCCATAACATCTATGCAAAGTTTCAAAAGCATCAGGTATAAGGTATCAGAGTTTCAGATTACACAAACTCAGTAACGTAATGTTATAATTTGATGAAAAAATGACTAAGTTCAACAATGTATAAATTCGAAATTTTTATTCAAATCTCACCAAAAGGGGAGGTGCACATCTTCAATGTGTAAAGAACATCTATGCAAAGTTTCAAAAGCATCAGGTATAAGGTATCAGAGAACTCAGTACCGTAATGTTAAAATTTGATGAAAAAAAGTTCAACAACGGATAAATTCGACAATTTTAATTTAAATCTCACCAAAAGGGGAAGTGCACATTTTCAATGTGTTCAGAACAACATTGCAAAGTTTCAGAAGTATCGAGTTAAAGGTGTCTGAGTTTCAGCTTACACAAACTTGGTACCCCCAAAGCGTGACGGACGGACGGACGGAGTCGAGCGGCTCTTAGACCTGCGGTCACCGTTGGTGACGCGGGTATTTTCACAAGAGTTCCAATGAAAATATTCTGTCCAAAGAAGACAAACATAAGTAATCTACGATTACAAAGTTCGCCTCGTTATGGCACATTGTGAGAGTAACCTTATTTGGCCTGGATGCTGACCTACTATCAGAGATGCATACATATGCAAGTTTAAATGATCCTAACATGTATAGTGATCTAAATCTAAATTGTTCAGTATATCTGGATGTAAGTCAATCAAGCGGAAAATATAGGTCATAGTGACCTTATTTTCCTGGATCCTGACCTACCATCAGAGATGTATGCATATGCAAGGTTACATGATCCTACCATGTATAGTGACTGAGATCAGAACTCGGATATAAACTTTAATGTTAGTCATTCAAGCGGGAAATATAGGTCAAAAAGACCTAATTTTTGCCTGGATACTAAACTTTTATCACAGATACATGCATACAAGGTTACATGATTCTATCATGTTAAGTGACTGAGAAATGAACTTCGGACGTAAACTTGAATGTAAATCAATCAAGCGGAAAATATAGATCAAAGGGACCTAATATTACTCGGATGCTGAGCTACCATCAGAGATGCATGCATATGCAAAGTTACATCATCCTGTCATGTATAGTGTCTGAGAAATGAAGTGGGACATAAACTTGAATGCAAGTCATTCAAGCGAAAAATGTAGGTCAAAGTGACCTAATTTTGCCCGGATGTTGATCTACCATCAGATATTGATGCATATGCAAGGTTACATGATCCTACCATGTATAGTGACTGAGATCTTAACTCGGACGTAACGTAATGTAAGTAATTCAAGTGAAAAATATAGGAGTTTGTCTTTAATTGCAGTGTGGAGTTGGTAAAACAATTCCCCGTGGTAGAAATGTATGCTCTTTGTTTTTCTTAGATATGGCGTACTTGTACATGAGATAATATCTCATGTGTACACTTTGTTCAATTACTATTATATAAATATATGTAAATTCTAAAATCGAAGGATTAACTCCCACCATCGTAGTTTTGTCCTAAAATATATATTTGATATAACTGATTATTCGGATTTCGTTTGGTTTTATGCATTTTAAACATTTTTGAAATTATGGATTTCCTTTGTTTGGGTTCTAGTGCTGCTGATGAGGAATAAATTTCCGAAATGGCCATACAGCTCATTAAAATTATTGCAGTTGGAGTTAAAATATGTGTTATGGTCTCATGTTCATTTACTCCATATCATTTCATAAAATATTTAATACAGGAGTTTGTCTTTTATTGCAGTGTGGAGTTGGTAAAATAATTCTCCGTGGTGGAGATGTATGCTCTTTGTTTTTCTTAGATATGGCGTACTTGTACATGAGATAATATCTCATGTGTACACTTTGTTCAATTACTATTATATAAATATATGTAAATTCTAAAATCGAAGGATTAACTCCCACCATCGTAGTTTTGTCTTAAAATATATATTTGATATAACTGATTATTCGGATTTCGTTTGGTTTTATGCATTTTAAACATTTTTGAAATTATGGATTTCCTTTGTTTGGGTTCTAGTGCTGCTGATGAGGAATAAATTTCCGAAATGGCCATACAGCTCATTAAAATTATTGCAGTTGGAGTTAACATATGTGTTATGGTCTCATGTTCATTTACTCCATATCATTTCATAAAATATATAGGTTAAAGTTACCTAATTTTGCCTGGATGCTGACTTACCATCAGAGATGCATGCATATACAAGGTTACACGATCCTACCATGTATATTGACTGAGATCTGAACTCGGATATAAACTTGAATGTAAGTCATTCAAGTGGAAAATGTAGGTCAAAGAGGCCCAATTTTCTCGGAGGTTGTGAGTCGGCCCAAGATGCACCTGCATGTTAAGTTTGATCATGCATAGTTGCCAAGATATACACCCAAATGTGGACGCGGACGCGGAAGTAGACACGGACGCCGGGGGTACTCCTTTAGTCCCCGAACTGAAAATAACAGTCAGCTTTTTTGTTGGCCTGTTGAGACATTTTACACATAAATCACAAGTATTAGAGAAATTTCGGTACAACACTTTGAATACAACTACTCAAGAGGATAACAATGAAATACTATTTTTCTGCCACAACTTTATCATTGTTTATTTAATAATATTTACCTTTTGCATTATTTCTTTGAAAATTGTCCAAGTGCATTGTCCAAAAGATCATTACAGATGGTATCAATGAAAATGAAAAATCGAAGTCAAATTATCTCCCTTCCTGGTCTTGGACAACAATTCTATTCCTTCATGCACGTCTTCAAATAATGTCCTTCATCAGTGCAAAGATTCGTCAAAATCCTTCGAGTGGTTTAAGATAAGTTGAGCTTACGAGGCAAGTTGTGCAGATGGAATCAACTTAAACTCTTAAGTCAAATTATCTCCCCTTTCTGGTTCCCAACACTAATTATATTGCCTCATGCACATCTCCACATAGTATCCTTCCTTTGTGTAAAGTTTCATCAAAATCCTTCAAACGGTTTAACCGCGTTTTTCAACAGACAATAGGGATTCCTATGGGAGCAAATTGTGTGCCACTTTTAGCTGACCTTTTCCTTTTTTCGTATGAAGCAAAGTTTTTACAAGGACTGATGCAACAGAAACAAAAACAACTAGCCCAGACTTTCAATTTCAGCTTCAGATATACAGACGATGTTTTTTCTCTTAATAACCAAAGATTTAAAGAATATTTACATCGCATTTACCCCAGTGAACTTGAAATCAAAGACACAAACGATACACCCAATTCTGCTTCATACCTTGACCTTTTGTTATACATTGACGAACATGGACGTCTGAAATCTAGATTATATTACAAACGTGATGATTTTGACTTTCCAATTGTGAACTGTTTCTTTTTCTACAGCATTATATCTACCTCCCAAGCATATGGGGTGTATATTTCACAATGAATTCGTTACTGTAGAGCGTGCAGTTCATACATTGACTTTGTGGAAAGTGCAAAAGCGCTGTCACAAAAACTGCTGAGTCAGTGATATGTTCAGCCATTGTTAGTTTCGTCCCTTCAGAAATTCTATGGCCGTCACCACGACATCATAGATAGATATGAAATGTCAGTGTCACAAATGAAAACTGACATTTTTAGCTAGATTCACGTCTTCCCGGATTTGACATTACCGGTTTTGACTTTACCCTGGATTAACCCACTGACAGTGTGACGGGTGCTGTATGCAGAGCAGGACAAGCTTACCCCTTCCGGACCATCTGATGTCGCTCTCGGTTTTTATGGGAGCTCACACTACAAATGCTTTAGTTTGTATTGTCTTGTTGAATTTTAGTTTTGTCTTCGTCAGTGATGTTTGTGGTACCGATTTGTCCTTGTATATGCTTGAATACTAAAGTGACTACAAAAGCTTTTCAAAATTTGACCTTGGTACTGTTTGAGGGTTAGAGAAGTTACACGTACCATGGTTCTCAATTGGTTTAGTCTCAGGGTTAGAAAATGACAATAACCAATCAGTAACCTCACAGATCCTTCAAAACATATGCCTCACTGACCGTGTGACGGGTGCTGTATACAGAGCAAGACATGCTTACCCTTCCGGAACACAAGATGTTATTCTATTTTTTGAGAGTTCACACTGTTAGTGCTTTAGTTTTTTTGTGTTGAACATATAGTGTTCGTGTGTTTTGTGGGCATGTAGTGTCTTTGGTCTTCCGTCTTCTGGTGTTCTTGCTTTTGCCTTGTCTCTGGACTTTGATTTGTGTAATCTTGTGCTCTTTACCTTCGTTATTCTACTGCCGTTGGTTTTTTAAAATGAGTTGCGCTTACGAGGTAATTTGTGCAGATGGAATCAATTAAAACTATAAGTCGAATTATCTCACATTTCTCGTTTCAAACAATAATTATATTCTTTCATGCACATTTCCACACGGTGTCCTTCCTTATGTAAAGTTTCATTAAAATCCTAGTAGTGGTTTAGGAGGAGTTGCGCTTACAAGAAGTGTGGACAGACGGACGGACCGACAGACAGACAGACGGACAGACAGGGTGATTCCTATACCCCCTTAAACTTCCTTTGCGAGGGGTATATAGAACGAACAATCCACTGACGATCGCAACACTGGATACACTAAGAAACACATGAGTACGGGACAAACAACAGTTGTCAGAAGACAACATAGCTCGCCGGGAATTAGAGTGAAGTCAATGCACAATAAATTTCTAATTTGTACATTTTCAAAATTGCAACATTTCAAGAATTTCAAAATGTGATATTACACAAATTTTTTTAACAGGTTGGGCGTGGCTTAATTTTCTCTGTCTTGTAGGTAATTTAAACACGAATAATCCCGATATAATTGACCCGTGACCCGTCAGGTCAATTGAATAGAGTAATAAGATGAAGTCACATGCCAGATATGAATGCCCTATCACTAAATCCTACCTTCTAGAAGCAAGAATAAAGTTTTTTTTTTAAAATATGCCCTCAGGGTAAGGTCAAGGTCAAAATGTCTACAAATATGGTACCCACAGAAAGCTCTCACTACAAGGAAGTCACTAACAAAATATGAACACCCTACCACTATACAACTAAATTCTAGAGGCAATGTTCAAGTTTTTAAAAAAATGCCCTCAGGCAAAGGTCAAGATCAGAATGTCTACAAATATGGTACCGCTAGAAATCTCTCATCATAAGGAAGTCACATACTAAATATGAACACCTTACCACTAAACAACTTCATTCTAGAAGCAAGGTTGAAGTTTAACAAAAATTTGCCCTCAGGGAAAGGTCAAGGTCAAAATGTCTACAAATATGGTACCACTAGAAAGCTCTCACCATAAGGAAGTCACATACCAACTATGAACACTCTACCACTAAAAGCCTACCTTCAAGAGGCAAGGTTCAAGTTGCCCTAAGGGAAAGGTCAAGGTCAAAATATCTACAAATATGGTACCACAAGAAAGCCCTCATCACAAGGCAGTCACGTATCAAATATCATCATCAAGCTCTTCAGGTCTCCATTCCACTAGCAAGGTTAAAGTTTTTAAAAAATTTGCCCTCAGGGAAAGGCCAAGGTCAAAATGTCTACAAATATGGTACCACTAGAAAGCTCTCGTCAAAAGGAAGTAACATACCAACTATGGTTTACTAAGGTTTATGATAAAAGGGATGATTTCTCATTCCCTATAGTCAATTTCCCCTATCTCGACGGCGATGTTCCGTTAGCCCATTCTTACGGGGTCTACATTTCACAACTTGTTCGATATGCACGAGTATGTAGTAATGTTTCCGACTTCAACGACCGAAATCTTTGTCTCACTGAAAAACTTCTGCATCAAGGGTTTAGATATCATAAATTGATAAAAACATTCTCTAAATTTTATTATAGATACATTGACTTATTAAGAAAATTTGGTTCTACATGCAGGGCTCTTATACATCAGGGCATTTCACATCCAAACCTCTATGGAAATATCATTTACAAAGCGCATAATTGTCCTTCCAAACTTATTAATCCGTTGAACAAACTTATTTATAAAGGATATAAATACAGCATTGTTGTTAAATCTTTACTTCTGGTTTTTGTTGGCAAAAATATTGATCATCTCCTAAATGCTTTACACCATAACTAAATTTAAACAATTTTTCATATTGGCAGTATTTGGTATTGCACAATATCATGTTCTTCTTTCATAATTGATGATGTTGTTATACCAAATCTATTTAGAAGTATTTCAATTGAAATTTCATATGTAAGAAGGCTTGATATCATAGTCAACGGAAATTATGTCCTTAGCTAGCTGTCAGTAACTGCGAGCATTTGTCCGGACAGTACCTGTGTGTATTGTCTTCATGTTTTATATACTTCATTGTAAGGGTACTCGTCTTGATAAGTTGGACTTTTTTCTAGTTTGATTTTTACTGTGAGTCTTTTTGTGTATTTATCTTTAGCCATTCACCACACATAGAGGGAGGGTTTGGACTCAAGAAAGCTAGTTTAACCCCACCGCAATTTTTGCGCCTGTCCCTTATCAGGAATATGTCGGTCATTGGCTTGTCCTTGTCTTCTTATAAAATTTTAGTTTCTTGATATTTGGGTTATTGGATGTGGTTTGTTTCCATTGATTTATTCACTTTTTTACCTTTTCGTGGCCATTTAGGGCTTACTATATGGTGTAAGGTTCCTCAATGTGTTGAAGACCATATGTTGACCCCCTAGATGTTTTGTTTTTGGTCGTTTTAACCTGGATATGGGATGTTGTCTCCTTGACATTTACCCCATTTCCTTTCTTTCCTACCTTCTAGAGACAAGGTTAAAGTTTTTGAAAAGTTGCCCTAAGGGCAAGGTCAAAATGTCTACAAATATGGTGTCACAAGAAAGCCCTCATCACAAGTCAGTCACATACCAAATATCATCATCCTAGCTCTTCAGGTCTCTATTCAACAAGCAAGGTTACAGTTTTTGCTGGCGCCGATGCCGACACCAGGGGTATGACAATAGCTCTCCGGACATTTGTCCCAGCGAGCTAAAAAGAAAATGAAAACACATACAGATGAACAACACAGTTCAAATGAAAACCATGGACGAGATCAGGTGTATCTGTACAGAAAGCATCTCCTGCTTCTAATAAGAAACCCGCCATGTTGAACATGTCAACTACGGCAGTAAAACTTGACCCTTTTACCTTTAATTTCTGAACTGCTGGTAAAATATTGATGAAAAAAGATGATGGCATTGCACCTCTCACTATCATGGCCATCAATTTTAAAAAGACATGCAGATGGACACAAAAGGTGTTTCACTGCATGACATAACAAGATAAGAATTGTAAAAATATATGTTTATTGTTTAACCATTTTGTGAAAACAAAACAATATACCATAATTACTCTGATATTCAACAATTATATAATATCTATTGATTATGAATAATATTTTGTTTAAAACAAACAAGTGATATATTACACAGTCTGATTCAATGGGAAGTAAAACATCATTTCTTTGACTGAAATCTCTATCACAAAATAAACTTGAGCCAATATACAAACAAAGTTTATTATAAATATATAAATATTCTTGTATTTATTACATGCTTTGGTAGTTTATTTATGGTAGTTTCTCATGTAATCTTTAAAGATTCCATGTGACGAAGTTCATGTGTTAGATTAATTTTCATTTTATCACTACAAGAGCAAAGTTTGGAAAAACAAAAATGGAAATAGCACCAAATGTAAGCTGGTCATGAAATACTGATAGTTTTTCCTGCTAATTCTCTATGAAAACTATAGTCTATGAACAGCCTTTTTCTAAATCTACATTAAACTACAAAAAAAAATTATGGTAAAATTAGGCTTGTTTAATATTTATTATGTAGTTTATTTGTAGTAGAAACAGTGATTACTCTACTAAGAAAAATAATTATTATTTATGAGCATAAATACAAATCAAACAGAATCCCACTTAGTATTCATAAATTTCAAGAAGAAATGGTGCATTATATGATTTCCCCATCGCATTTTCAAAAAAAAAATTTAAGGGCAATAGCTAAACAACCCCTGTCATGCTGAATCCATTATAGAACTTGCCAAGGGTTTTTGGTAAACAAAAGATATACTAAGTTCCATGACATTAACATGTTATTAGTCAGAAATTTCAGGAGACAAATTGATGCATGACCATAACATAACACGACAAAATATCCAGCCACTTCCTGTGGTTGAGAATATAGAGTGTTACCATAACATGTACTTCTCTTATTATGTGTCATTAACTCTAACATAAGATAACTTATTCCCTATGAAGTTAAATTCTGTTCCTTTTTTTTTGCTGAAATTGGCTGGTTTTATGTAGATGAAATAATTTCATAAATAGGCAACATGAAATTATTTGTAGAAGGAAATTTCTATTTCTAATATCAACATGCTGCAAATACAATGAAAAAATACAATTTTTAATTTGTCTATACATCTCTTCATTCACAGTTTCCTGAACATACATGTATAGACCATGCAGTAAGAATGTCTATATAAATAACAAAATACAGAAGTTACTGTGAATTTTATTTCTGCACCTGCACATTTCGACAACTTATGACTCTTCAGTGCAAATAAAATCTAAACGTTTGGAAGACCATAACATCAAAGATATAAATGTTACATTTCATTCACATGGATTCTGTATCCTCCTTAAGGTCTCCCTTTTTGCCACATAATAAAAATAAAAGTAAATTCTAGTTTGATTTTGACTTCTAGAAATTTCTACCTTCTCTAACGACAGTGATAGAAGTATTTTAATACAAATACTGATATGGTTCTAAAAATCTAAAAATATGAAAATTCTTGACTAAGTTTAAAACTATCTGCTAAAGGGATATAGGGAATATCTTAAAAGGGGGCATAACTTATAAGTCGAAAAAAGGATAAGTAAAATATAAAATTCTTTTCTAATTCATTATTCTATATAACAATAATGTGTGACCTCAGTATTACAGTGCAATTCATGTAAGACAACTAAAATCAGATTGATTATTAAAATCCATATTTCTTCAGAACCATACTACTTTTTTCAAATTTCCTGACACTTCCTCTTGAAAAAAAAATTTGACCCTCTGAAATTTAGAAAACAAAGATCAAATCTCTTTATATTTTATACTGAATTCTATCCAGTATTAATTCATTGCCTTTCCTTAATTAAAAAATTTCTTCCAAAATCAACTTCTTAAAATCGTCTTAAATCAAATGGCATTGGGGACCTTGCAGTCATTTTAAATATCATTTACAAATTCTACTCATAGCAACTAAAATACTGTTTTATCAACAGTTTTACTCAATACTTTTCCACAAATGTCTTAGTCTTAGTAGAAATCTCCTAAAACACAAACCTTGTTTTTCTAAAAGGTGGAAAAAATCTGCACACTTAAAATAATTGACTTAAATCAACTTCTTGATAAATATTTATACAAATACTTTACACAACATTACTAAGATATATAAATTATGTACATGTTCATTATAAACAGTCATTAAATGACTAATTTACAGTTGTAGAAAGGCATATGGCATAAAAATAAATCTAGCATAAAATTCATTTAAATTTTACTAAAAAAATAATAACAATCAAGTTTATTTTACACTTTGCTATTTTGAGACCTTGGACTTCAACCAAGTGTGGTTCTTTCTGAAGAAAGTTTATACTATATGTTAAATTATGCCTTTCAGTGGTGGCCATCTTTGAACTAATATAATGTAAAACATACTAAGAAGACCCCTTGGAACTTTCTTGATCAACAATAGTTCCAGATAGTTTTACTCCCTCTTTGAGACAGATCAATTTTAGTACGAGTGTCTTACACTTCTGAAATGGTGATCATATAGTGAAAAGAAAGAAGGCAAATGAAAAGAAGGTAATATTTCAATCTTATATTAATACCACTTTAAACTAAGCAAGGGACAAGGAATAAAGATGTGTCATGAATTCAGTTAAAACTAAGTCATACCTAAAGAGGGATACAGAGACTTTTCATTCCTCAATGTATTTCCGAGTTATCTCCTTTTAATTGAAGATGAAATATTACAATCATCCAATACACTTGATACATAAATAATATCAACTAACAATCAAACAATTAAAGAGGGGAGATTACTCTAAACAGAAGACTCCATCACTGAACTTTAATCAGAAAAGAGGAAAGATAAAAACAAATCCCATATATATGATTCAAATCAGAGAGTTTTCAACACACAATTAATCTACTTAGTGATTAGATTTGGTCTGATAAATTGGGGCAGTTGAAGTACCAAATTTGACTTCTGAACAACCTTGGATTAAAAACAACCTTCTACCACAAAAATATATATGAAAAACAATGAAAAAAGAAGATTTTAAACTATTACTTTTTGTTTACCTCTTAAATGACTTGCTACAGAGTTAGTAGGAACTTTGATCAAAAGCTAATTTATATTAAAAAATATGCATCTGTTCATCAACTCTCATTATACTGTATGGTTGTTATATTTTGTGGGTATTTATTTTCGCAGGATTCCTGTTTAACATGATAAGCGCGAAAATTTACATCCCCAAAAATATTATACTACAGACTTGAATATTAAAGAACATACTGACTCTAACTAAAAATCTTTGAATATAAAACACAGCAAATAAATACAAGACTGAAAACCTGAAAATTTAGTATGGTGAATATAAAGCACTATACAGTATTACTTCCTTTTTGGATCATTCTAACTGTAAAGAGTTTTGTTATAATGGTGGAATCATTAACATTTTTACACTTTACATTGGAGGCAGTACTCAGAAAGAGACTGACTTTCTAAGGAAATTATCTGTAATTTCTGTTAGAGAGTATATTGTATAACCAATCATCCTGTTGTTCAGATCATATAACAAAAAACTCTAGATTCTAATCTAGACCTTAAAATCACAGGATGTTAAAACAAATCCGACTGGACAATATAAATAAAGGGCTACGCCAAGCGTAGCATGATACGACCGCAGCATGTCGACCACTGAAATTTGAACAAGTGTAAACTAAAATGAATGTGGACACAGTAATTTGCTGGACACAATGAGGACCTTGACACATTAATTAACTGGACACAAACTATTTTTCTAATAATTGCAATTTTGACCCCTTATAGCTCTGAATTGGTAAGAGCTACATCAAATTAATTGACACACTTCTGACAGCTTACATTGAGAGGAATCCAAAGAAAAAAATCCCATCAAAATCTGATGTAAAATAAAGATTTTACATATTTCTAAAAATTGCAACTTTGGCCCCTTTGACCCCTAATAGCTCAGAAAAGGTAAGAGCTACACCAAATCTGTTGACATACTACTGAATGCCTACAATGTGAGGAATCTAATGAAAAAAATCCCATTGAAAATCGGATGAAAAATAAAAATTTTAGGTATTCTGCATGTTTGCAATTTTTGCTCCATTGGGCCCTCATAGGTTGGAAAAGATAAAAATTATCAAAAATCTAATGGTGCAGCTCTATGTTAATTTTTCATAAGGAATCCAATGCAAAAAACTGCATCAAAATCAGACTAAAAATGAAAAAATTAAAATTTTTGAAATTTGCCCCTTTTATCTCGTGAACGGTACATGCCACGTGAAATCCAATGCCATACTACTGATTGGAAATTTCCTCACGAGGACACTGAAAGAAACCCCATCAAAATCCGATACATAATAAAGATTCTACAGTAGAATATATGAAAACATCAAATTCAACCCTTTTTGGCCCTTTTTTAAAAACGGGTGGGGCTACAATGACCAAAACTATGCCAAGCCTTCCTTTTGTGCCAAGGAACATTGTGTTAAAATTTCATAAGGATTGGTCAAATGAAACTTAAGTTATTGACCAAAAACAAAAGTGTCTACAGACAACGACGACAACGCCAACGACGACGACGACGACAGCACCATACCTTTATAAGACCACAAAAAATTTTGCGGTCGTATAAAAATATAGCATGTACTGTGTTATCTGTGATGTGACTTTGATCAAAACATCTATTACTTATTTTATTCTAAATACAAAAAAATGATATCTTGGACATCACCATTAGAATACAAAACATATATTACTGATTTGATGGCTGCAAATAAGGTTTTTTTGTGCCTTTCTTGATTCATTAGTGATAAGCACATTATGCAAACATCCACACCAAAGCTTGAAGATTTCAAATAAAATGAAATTAACTTAAACATGAAACACTGGTCCCTTCATTTTAAATGAAAATTTATGCAAAATAAATTATTTAATTTAAAACAAAGTGATTCTTCATGGCAAACATCTGATTTGTAACAATCTTTATCATATTTTTTTGTCGACTACATTGGTCATTGAACATGGATGATAAAATACTTCTTCATACTTCAAATTCATGCATGGCTCAGAAAACAGTACTTTCTCTGTTGAAGTAGATTCTATTAACTATAGAAAATTCCTGGTCCCTTTGATATGTAAGTTTGGCTTATTCAGATAATTTTACCAAACATCATATCTATATTAGCAAATATGGTTTAGTATGAAAAAATAAATTTGTCCTTTTGCGGATTTAAATTTTCTTGATACAATAGGTCTATTAAATTTGTGACAACACTTTTTTCACATCATAAGTCTGGGCCTGTACACCATAATAATATACTTATATGGTCAGTTAAAATTTAACAATTTAATTTGATACAATATTTAGTACAACTAGTGACAATGTTCATTAATGTCCACTACAACTGCTCGTTTCCATCCAAACATAAAATAACCTGCACCAGCACCCAAGATGACTGCCAAACACAGCCATACATTATATGTCATAAACGCCAACATCAGACAGTAACTGATAAATACTTGAATAATGTGTAGTATTGTCTGTATGAAGTGGGCTGTACTGATTATGTGTGTCCTGCAATATAAAAAATTGACAAAAATTATATGACATGCAGTATACTATAGCAGTATAGCAATGACAGCACAAAATTTGTTCATATAAGAATATACTTAAAGTGATCATTGAGAAGTTATAAAGAATGATCCTAGATTGGTGTTTACAGTCATCTAGGCATGGCCACAAATTACCTTATATCAATCACTAGTCTTTGGTATTTGTAACACTAGTAATTGCTATCATTTTTTTAAAGCATCAAATTTTTGCAAAACACTGAACCAATGGAATCCATCCATGGACAGAAGCTGCAAATTTTAGACATAAAAAATATACCTTTAAAGTATTTGTTCCTTATTTTTACATGTGTGTACTTGTATTTTGAAAATATCATTGTCCTAAAATTTTTTAGTGTTGTATATCTTTTTAAATATTTTGAGTTTTCCAGCATAAAATGACTACATATCTCTTTTCTCCACTAAAAGAAGAAAAAATACATAAAAAATCAGTATTTCATTAAACATTGTAAGTGTACTACAGTACGTTTTAATGTATTTGTATATGACATACCGGTACATGTATATAATTAATAGACTTTTATGATTAGATATCATTTAAATATTTATTTAAATTCCATCATTCCCATTGATAAAGAATGAGCACATGGTCTGTAAAATAAGCTTGCATTCCTCAATAAAACATATTTGCCCATATGTCCCAATGAAGATCAATAAACTAGAGGCTCAGAGACTGAGCCTGTATCGCTCACCTGACAAAATGCTTCTATGCCATGCATGTCCAAAAACTATTATTACCAATGGGGGCCTACTGTTTAGCTATGTTCTCCATTAGCAGCCGTTTTTTTTCTGATCCTATTGAAATGAGTAATTTTTCAAAGGACCTACTATACATTTAATTAAATTTGCTTGAATAGTTTCAGAGAAGATGATCAAAAGGATGGTTTTCTCATACCAGGCAGGGCTCCAATGTTAAAACTATGTTCTGCACTAGCTGCCATGTTTTTTATCAGATCAAAATAAAATGAGCAATCTTTGTAAAGTACCTTCTAACTATGTTCCGTGCTGGCAACCATGTTTTTTGTCAGATTGTAAGGAAATGAGCAATCTTTGTTAAGGATCTTTAGTACATCATTCCTGTAAAGTTTGGTTGAATTTGCTTCAGGGGTTTCAGAGCAGAAGATAAAAATGTGATTTTCCTATAGGGTCAAATGTTAAACCTAAGTTCTGCACCGGCGGCCATGTTTTTTATCAGATCTGAAAGAGATGAGCAATCTTTGTTAAGAACTTTCAGCACATCATTCCTGTAAAGTTTGGTTGAATTTGCTTCACCCATTTCAGAGGAGAAGAAGAAAATGTGATTTTCCCATAGGGTCCAATGTTAAACCATGTTCCGTGCCGACAGCCATGTTTTTTGTCGGATTAGAACAAAATAAGCAATCACTGTTAAGGACCTTTAGTACATCATTCCTGTAAAGTTTGGTTGAATTTGCTTCTGTGGTTTCAGAGGAGAAGATGAAAATGTGATTTTTTCCATAGGGTCCAATGTTGAACCTAAGTTTCGCTGGTGGTCATGTTTTTTTGTCAAATCAAAAGGAAATGTAAAGGACCTTCCATACATCATTCCTGTAAAATTTGTTTGAATTAGCTTCAGCCGTGTCAGAGCAGAAGATGAAAATGTGATTTTTTCCATAGGGTCCAATGTTAAACCTAAGTCCCGCGCTGGCGGCCATGTTTGTTATCGGATCGGAAAGAAATGAGCAATCTTTGTAAAGGACCTTCCATACATCATTCCTGTAAAGTTTGGTTGAGTTTGCTTAAGTGGTTTCAGAGGAGAAGATGAAAATGTGATTTTCCCTTAAGGACCAATGTTAAACTATGTTCTGTGCTGGCAGCCATCTTTTTTTTATCAAAGGGGAAAGAAATGAGCAATCTTTGTTAAGGACCTTTATTACATCATTCCTGTAACGTTTGCTTGAATTTGCTTAAGTGGTTTCTGAGGAGAAAATGATAAAGTGAAAGTTTAACAGACGGACGAAGGATGCCAAGTGATGGGAATAGCTCACACTGACCCTTTGAGTCAGGTGAGCTAATTAAAAAAGAGCTTAACAAAGTACAGCATATGATCAAGAACAACAATAAGAATATCATACTACAATAACCCCTTCATGATAACAACCATAGCTACTAGTTTCTGACAGGAATTGAGTGGAAATGTACATCTTCCAACAAAAGTCTTAATGTCAGCATCTATGTTTGATTGTTTATATGACATAATTCTGCCAAAAATGCATATTTCCATGAAGAAATTACATCTCAGTTATTGTGAAAGGGTCTGTATGACAGTCTCTAAATAAAATTTTTTGAGATGACATTAAAAAATTGAAGACTAGGGCTAGGCAATGTGAGGAACTTTTATTATTAGTAGTTAGTATACATGCTATTATCTATACCAAAACCATGCATTACAACAATTAGTACAATATAGTAGCACCTAACAAAATTTTGATAATGGTTACAGACTAAATCTTACCGCTGAAAATTCTTTATCAATGTTTCAACTACAACAGCAAAATTAGCCAATCAATTTATTTCTTAAGGGGAGTTTTGAATTTTTCTAAGACTGTTATTCAACACCTTAGAAGTTAAGGAAAATCTACCCCTGGGATGTAATAATCAATCTCTAAGAAATGACCACTCACCCCACAATTGTTTATTTTTCTAGAGAAAGTTTAACAAAGTTTGAGGCCAAAACAGATGAAACAAGTGTGGATCGTATTGCAAGGCAATACAGAAGTCCCCTACCGGTGGAATAATTCAGTATACCAGCAAAAATAGTTAAAGAAAAGTTTTCTGAGCCCAAGGCCCATAACTTCTGCAAAAATCAATGGACCCAACCCATAATCAAACTTGATCGGTAACCCATAGTATTTGATTAACAATGCAAATATCAGCTTAATATCTGAAACGGTTTAGAAAAAAGTCTGGAAAATCTATATTTTACCAAAATTTTCTAAGTCAAAGGCCCATAACTCCGTCCAAAATCAATGGACCGAACCAAACTCAAACTTGATCTGTAACTCATAGTGGTAGACTCACATAACAAATATTAGCTTCATATCTGGAACGGTTTAGAAAAAAAGTCCGAAAAACCTATATTTTACCAAAATTTTCTAAGTCAAATGGTGGTAGACTTACATACCAAGTATTAGATATATATCTCCTATAGTATGGGAAAAAAGTCCGGAAAACTGAGTGTGACGGACTGACGGACTGACAGAGTGCAAACCTAAAGTCCCCTTCGGCGAAGCCGGTAGGGGACTAATTAAACTAATCTGACCCTATGAGATGTCACAATTTTTTAAGGGAGTATGAGTGTTAGATTTCAGTGCCATTTGATATCCTCTGGTTTAATCCATTCAAACAGGGTAAAAAATATTGGCATATGGATCATATTTTCTTGTTCAAAGGTCACTTTGAAATGCATAAAATAGACAGTGTATAAAATTTTATCATCTTCCAATTATATTTTAATATATTTCAAGGCACATAAATAGCTAATGTAAATTGAAGGAAAACTCTAGAGAGAACTGTTTCCTGCCAATTTTTTGAGGTCTTATATCTCGAAAATTCTTACATGGATTTGCAAAATTTTTTGCTTATTTTGTTCCATTAGTAGTGCTCTTCAAAACAAAAGTTCAACATTTTAATTCTAATTACAAAATTTCTGACACTCGTACTCCCTTAAGTTCTTTAAATATAAAACTGACTTGTCTAAGTAAAGATAAATTCTTCAAAAATTAATAATGACAGCTCCCTCTATTCCCTTTTTTAGATATAGGAGAAGAACTGACAATAAGTGAGATCTGGTCCTCTGTTAATAACATTTTTTTGGAACAAATGCATTATTTGAAGATATCTAACCACATTATCACTGCCTTATTGTATAGGTGCTACTATTCTGTACATAAAACATGCTATACTTGAAAGCCAATATGTTACAATTTGTTGGTTTGACATGTCATGAGTTTTATACATCATTTATTGTTGAAATTATGACCATGTAAGTTTTGTGTCTTTTATACACCTAATTGGTAAGACACACAAGTCTGTTTGTTGTTCAATAAACAAACAAACATATGACATCAAAGAAATTTTTTTTTTGGTCAAGTAATCTTTAATGCATAGGATTTTTTGTTACTGTACACTCCATGACAGTTATCAAACCTTCATTTAAATGACGACCTAACTTCACAAAAATAATTAAAAGAAATAAAATTAATAAATAATCCAGAGTTTTTTTTTCAGATGCCTCATTTTCTAAATGACCAGGTTATATCAAGTTGGCCTATAACCTTTGGCATTTTTGAAGACTCAGGTCACTCCTCTAGAGCATCAATAGCTAGAGTGCAATGATTCCCAGTTTAAAAGGTGTTTTATATGAAGTAAATCATCTTATCTGTTATGTTAGTTAACATCTTTGAAAAAAACTCTTGGTGTGGTATTGCAAATCAATATAAAAAGTAGAAACTAAGATCACACTGCAAAACAGCAAAAAAGAGGGATGTTAACTAGTTACTTAAGATACTGTGTACATGTTGTTTACCTGGCAATTTCCCTTGTAGGATAATAGCTATTTCCTGTACATTCCATACTTATAAATAAAACAATAAAACATGTATCAAAACCTGTGGCAGATGGCTTTTTAAAAATGCTCAAAACATTAAAATGTATAATCTTCAATTTTGAATGGGGGCATGAAATAGGGGTCGTCTTTAATAATATCACAATAATATTTCAGAGATTTTACGTTTAAACGACTAAAATATTGATTTTATAAAGTCTCCAAAAAACTGTATGTTTTCAAAAACATATCATAACCTGTGTCTTATTTTCTGGTACTTTTTCAGAAATTCACATATCAGAAGTCTTTAAAATTATTAAACATTCTTGCATCCCTAAAACACCCATTTCAGAACCACTGCCCCTCTACAATGAGTTATTTCACATAAGTACACCTACAGTACATTTAACTCCAGTCTTAATTTCTCTTTTAAAAAGTCTAATAACTAATTATTTTGTATTCTGATTATACCATCAAGCAGTCATCTAGCATCTAACAGAAAGCAAAAGAAATAAATAATACCCAGGAATTTCATCTTTATGATTTTTACGGAATTCCATACTGTTACCAAGGCGTTCATGACTTTGCCTGTCAAATTTAACTTCAGATAATATTTCACAATGTTTATAACTGTTTTGCTTCATCTAACAACTTGCCAACTTGCATTTAAACAAGTATGACTTTATCATGTTTATATGACACTTCAATTTTTCCCTAAGACACTTCAAATCAGGTTGTAATGTAGTAATCTTATGAATTTATATGTTCAAATTTGCATTCAATACTTCAAAAATCCCAGCAAAACATCTTATTATACGAATAATATTAGCCACATAATGATGGGAAAGTGTTAATATAGATGATATAATAATATAATAGTATAGAATTATATTTTTTCCCATTACCACAACCGGTTATTTAAAATTTTTCCAAATATTTAAACCCTTGACAATTTATTTATCCCCAATCATTGACATGCTATTATTAATCCCAAAACATGCAAATTAATTTCACATAAAGACACAACTCCCAATCATGTTATAAAATAACTACCCTGCATGTCTACCAGGGCATTACATTTCTCCTGTTTGGGATGCATGTAGGATCATGATGTCCTATTCCTTTTCATCCTTACTTACATATCTACATTTTTATTTTAATTCACACTACTTAAGATTTTGTCTTGTCTTTATTTTTTTTTTGTTCTTATTTGAACTGTTACTTTCTGTGTATTCATTTGTATCAACTTTCTGTGTATTCATTTGTATCACCTTGTTTTTATGAGTTTCTGAATAAAATATTGATTTTTGCCTTTTAGACTAATAGGTTCTTGCTCAAGTTCATATGCATAATCTGTGATACCTTCCTGTATTGCTAGATATATTCTGTCTTTCCTGGCTTGAATGCAACAGGATAAGGACAAAAGACATAGAATTCTCTAATTCTTATGTTGTTCTCGTCAATCTCAGGTTATAGGAGATCAAAATGTTAACTAACATGTGCATAAAGTGTTCTCGATACTTCATTGGTTAAAATTCAATTATGACATGACTTTTGACGTCAAATATGTCCCCTGTCTTTCAACTTTACCATTATGACGACATGAAGAAAGGCTACCATGTCTGCTGACATCATGCCTAAAGAAGAAATTTAATCGGATCAGCAGAAAAGGGGGTTGTGTCATGTTTTTCCAAAATATTCTTGAAATCATTAGGGAAATCAAATCCATGACGATATCTCTTGAGAAACAACATTTCTACGCTCTCATTATTTAATTTTCAAACATTTCAAATGCTCTCATGCCTCGCTTTTCAAATTTGAAAATTTAACTACCTCTAGTGTAGTCGTTTCTAACTTGATTCTATATTTCTTACCACAAGGAAAATATTTAAATCTTCAATTTGGAATTGAGTAAGAACCTTTAAGTCTTAAGATTTGTGTTTGAGTTAGTATGTACCAAGTGTTGTTGTTGTCCTCATTATTAATTCATTTTTTATAATTTGTTGAGTACATGCAGGAATGTTGTTAATGTCCGTTTGTGTATTTGTCAGACTGTATCTTCACTGTGTATTCAGCCAAATGTACTCAAAATTGAAGTCCTTTTGTGTATTTGTCAGATATAAATGAATGTTGAAGTCTGTAATTTTTTGCTGTGAAGTAAAAGTCTATTGAGGCAATTTTCAGATTTTATACTTGTGTTTGCTTATTTACAACACTTGAAAACTCCTATATACCTACCCATTAGCTTTTGCTGACTGAGGATCTATTACCATGGTATCTTGGGACTGTGAATATTTAGAAATAGTAACCTCACTGTGGTACTTTGGTGTTAAGGCTTTTCGTAACAAGTATTCTCTGAAAACTTTCAAACCTTCATAGAAAAATGCCAAGAAGAATATTGCTATGCATGCACCAACCATTTCTGAAAGATATATTGATATATCATAAGACATTCTTTAATGCTTTCTATACAAATTATTATAAACATAAACATGATAATTAAAGAGACATTGTTCTTTTGACCTGATTTTGATTTCCATTCTTTACATTTGCACATTTTATACATGATTTCAGGTAAGATATAGCTGTATGCCATTACACAAAGATGTTCCCTTTGGCAATGCAACAACCACTGTCACATCAAATTTCTACAAATGATTTTTTTGGGGTTTTACATTGACAAATTTTTTGTACTTTGTTTTTGCCGCATTAGTGCATGTATTGACTACCGTGTTTCTCTTTCTGATTTTTTGTTTTTATATTGTTGCAATAGATGATTTGCCAATTAATTAAGGTCCATGCAAGTTCTAGTCAAATTTTGTGTTTTTTGGTCAAACCTTGAAAGGGAAATTACTCCTACACAGGACAAACAAACATTAAACATGCACACTTGTTTTAAAGTACGGTCTTCGTGCTTAGCCATCCTGGACAAAGTAGTGCCCTACACAATATTTATGATATTCTGCAGTA